>CM033756.1:2669309-2875196 GCA_019671005.1 Hibiscus mutabilis
AAATGATTAAGAGATATATATGTATAAAGACCTGAACTTGGCTGAGAACAGGGAAAGTCTCAATAGTTTTGTAATAATCAGCAATGAAATCAACCATCTTGTGACCATACTCCCTCAGCTGCTCTGCATCCATTGGCTTCAATCTGTTCTCCCTGCCATTTCATTCAAATGGAAATATAACAAAAACCCAACAAAAAAGAAACAATGGCAGTGCCACTAAAATGACGATGATAGTGAGTTGGGAGACTTACATTTCTGGGTTGTTGATGAGCAAAGAACTGGAAAATGGGAGTTGAAGGGTTAAAGGAATGAAAAGGCGGATAACCAGATACTATAAAAGACAAGTCAAATTTGCTTACCTGACCTCCGGCGTAATTGTAAGTACATACGATATGAAAGGAGCCAACCCGACCAATCAGGTGAGAATGTACACAAAAGCAAATATCCTTTTTTTAATGAATAAAATAAAAAAAAAATCTGTGACATCCGGTGAACGTTGCTTAACGAACGTGGCCGATGCAAAATCCAATGCCAACGTTGCCAAGGACAAGACGGCTTCTGGGCCAATAATTTTTTTAATATAAATATATATACTAGCTTTTAGGGTTGTGCAAAAAAAAAAAATGGGATAACTATATTTTTAGTACCCCACCTTTACCCGTTTTCCTATTTTGGTACCCTACCTATTTTTTTTTGGCAAAATGGTATTTAACTTTACGTTTTGTTTCTATTTTGGTACCCGCCGTTAAAAAAATTAACGAAAGGCTGACTAGGAGAGAGAAAATGATGTGGCAGCATGCCACGTGTGATTTTCTCTCTCCTAGTCAGCCTTCCGTTAATTTTTTAACGGCGGGGAGTACCAAAATAGAAACAAAACGTAACATTATGTACTATTTTGCCAAAAAAATAGGTAGGGTACCAAAATAGGAAAATAGGTAAAAGTGGGGTACCAAAAATGTAGTTATCCCCCCAAAAATTGATAAATCGAAACCGAATCTGAATCTCAGAAAGAAACTAAAAATTTGGTTATTTGAATCGGAAAATTCGGTTTCGATAATTAACGAAAAGTTGATAGCGAATTACGTTAGTTGATAGCTGATTACATTGGTTGATTTGACTAGCGAATTGTATAAAAGTGTTTGGTAAAATTAATTGATAGTTGATAGCTGTTTGATTATTTAAACAAGCAAAATGACGTATAAAAACATAATTATATTCAATACTTATTTGAATAATTTATTAGTTATTGATATTTTGTATCTATTAATATTAATTAAATTATAAAAAAGAATTTTTAATATAACATTACTAAACATATTTAAATAATCTACATATTTTTATAGAAAGCTAAACAGAAGTCTCAAATTCAAACCATAGGAAATGTTACCAAATCCACTGCAATAGACAACTGCATGTTCGCTAAACTGCCACCCATATGTTGGTTTGAACCACCATTTATACTTCTTCAACTGGGGCGAGTGGACTTAATAGTCTTTGTTTCCAAAGTTCTTGCACCAGAGCTGTGAAGGAATTGGCCGAACAGGCTGATGTGGCCGTTGCTCAAGTTCGGCTGATTTCATGGCGATGGGGATACTGATGAGGAAAACGCCGAACATGGCAATCGCAGTGTTGCGACGCCAGTGCTTGGGCCGGCAATTCGGGCCACCCGACATGCTCCACACCTTATTCCTGAAATCCTCTGGTCCATGCCCATGCCTCGATATTCTCCTCCTCCCATCTTTGCTTAATTTACTCGGCGGATCAATCGACTATGAGTCCCGAGTAGCATGATTAAAATTTGACACATGATAAATTTTGTTTCGTTATTTATTTAAAAACCCACTAGATTTCGTCACCAAGTCCCACAAACATTTACCCCACATTTCCATCGTAGATAATCAACGAGTAGCGTACCTAACGTCGAAGGAAGCCAAACTTGTGAAAGGAAGCTAATCGGTGTACATAGTGTTGATTGTTGATGATGGGTGGTTAGGGGAATGGGCGACTACATCTATCGGCAGTAAAAAATTAAAATTAAAGTCACGTGTTATGTTTTGATTGGATAATATAACTTTTTTAAACAGATGCTAACGGTCAGACAATAAAGTTAACCAAATGAAATGCTAGAAACCTATTTTTACTAAAAAAAATTAGGCACCTAAAGTTAAACAAAAATATAGTTTGTGTACTTATTTTTATATTTAAAATATTAAATTATTTATAATAAAAATAGGACTAACTTGGTAGAATTTATAAATAATAAGCTTAAATTTATTGATTTTTTTAAATTAAGGCTAAATTAATCGAATATATATACATATAGAGGACTAATTGTGCTATTAAATAATTTTACCCAAACTGCCGTGTTACCCCACTTAACGATAATTAAAATTCACTTATTATTTGTAACAAAATCAATAATTTAGTGGCTATTTTGTAATAATTAAAAGTTTGATGACAAAAATAAATAGCGAGACATAATTTAGAGAATTTATGAACTTTACCCTTAAAACTTCAATACTTGGTCAAATGGAAAACACTTGTAACTTTTGATAAATAAATAAAAACACTTGTAACAACTTTGTCAAAAACTTGGCTCATTCAAATTATAAAACTTGTACCACTTGATATTGAATCTTCCCAAGTAGTTTCTGTAGAAGATAAATTACAATGTTGGATCTCGACACTGTCGTTGGAATGAACCAATTAAAGATTAAATTTATTTATTTTTAATTAAGATATTTTGATATGTCTTGTTAATGTAAACTATATACGTAAGTTTTGTATTAATAAAAATAGAAAAAAAATATAAAGTCATAGAATTTATCAATTCATATGTAAAAGTATAAGGAACCAACATACATAGATAATGATGTTACGAGAAATTATTAGTGGACGGTGGACCTAGCCAATAAGATTACTGTCCATTCTTTATTTACATGTAAGAAAGAAGTGAAGATTCACCTTAGAAATAAATAAGATTGATGAATTTTATTGGCTAAGACCACATATAACGTGATGAGCCGGATCTATCTAATAATTTTCCTAAAATTGTGAGCGTAGAACGATATGATTGTATTACAACATATAATGGACTTCTTTCTCAAGCAGTCGGACTAAATTCAAACCTTAGACGCATTATGATTGGGTTACCTTAATATTAGCCTGTCCACATTGATATCCTTCACCATCAACAGTCGAAAGATGTGGTTGGGTTTACAACCTTAGTCCCAACTTACTTTTCGAGAAGAGATGCATAAAATATAGGGCGTAAATTGTAAATTGTAAATTGAAAAAACTGTATTGGAAAGGTTGCCCTATTATTAAGTCTTTATAAAATTCGGTCTGAATTAATCAGTTAATAAGTCGATACCGGTGGTTAAATAAAAAATAAAATAAAAAGGAAGAATAAGTTAAACCATAATTTATATATGTAACTTTGTAATATTTTATATAATATTGATATTTTTACAATTATATATGTCCAGATCAAGAATTTTTTACTCAAGCCTAACTTTGACCCCAAATCCAATTTCTATATATATATATATATATAATCAGATTTAGGTCGAATAAAAATTTCGTTCGGTCTTAAATAAAATGGTCATCTCTAATTAATATCAAATTAGCTTGAATACCAATTTCTGTCAAATTTATACCATGGAAGTTTTATTCCATGGGTTAATGTTGCGCACATGTCTAGTGTTGCCAACAAAAACTGGAATGGTCAGTAGGCAACAAAGATGAAAAGTTCAATTAAACGCTAGAAGGAGGGCTTGAACCTCCGACCTTGTGGTTAACAGCCACACGCTCTAACCAACTGAGCTATTCCAGCTGATGAAATAATTATATTCATACTTTTATTTATTTAATTTACAACAATCTTAGAAAGGATAGATAAAGACGTTTTTTTTAATATGAATACATCAGTTTTATTAATAAAAGAAAAATCCAATATGAAAGTTCACAATGTAGGTAAACAGACATGATCCGGACATATTCCTAAAAATAAAAAAACTAACATCTCTAGAGACCAAAGAAAAAGTAAAAAATCTAATTCAAAGACTCAAAACAAAGTAGATACAGAATATCACCAAAGCTCGACGATGAAGGTAAAAACCAACAACAAATATAATATCCCCAAAATTACGGCCTAGAAGTTCGTTACCAATTCAAATGTGATTTGAATTGAATTTATAATGTCTCTAGTTTTATACTAAAAGTATACTATAAGTTTAACCATAATTTGTTATGAAAATTGTCACTTATAAATTAAGTAATTAGGGCACCATCTTGAAACAAGGGTTAAAACGTATAGCTTGATTAAGAAGGACCAAACCGCACATATTGATTATTGGTGGAATGCATGCTAAATGAAGAAAATTTAAATGGTTTGAACACATGTTGCCTTGAAGCAAGGACATGTGTGAATGAGGGGCACAATTTTGAAGGGGGGAAAACAATCTTCATCTTCTTTCTTTCGCAAGAAGAACCGAACCCCCTATTGTTGAAAAAGATTAGAGAGAGACTAAGGAATTTCTTCATGCATTGCTTGCTTGGGGGATTTTGATTCGTATGCTTTAAAGAATAGGTGAAATGTTCTTCCCTTCTTTTGTTACTCTTTGGGATATGAAAGTTTTCCCCCCTTGAATCATAAATTGTTAGATTTGTTTGAATATTTATCATGATAATGGAATTAAACTTGCTTGTATGATGTGTTTAGTGAACTCTATTGTTTTCGGTATAATTAGAATTTGGTGATGATAATTGAAAGCTTGAATACTACTAATGTGACTTTAAATTAAAGAAATCTTGATAAATTCATGTTTCGAATTGTGATATCATGGCGAAATGAGAAGCTAGAGGCTTAATTGAGTTAGTATATATGCTAGATCACATAGTTATGATTGAAATAAATAATTGGACTGCTTGATTACACATGAGTTAGTACACTGCCATGTTTCGATGTATCTATGTAGGAGTAAATAAATGAATCCGATATGATTGGATAAGAAGTTAGAAAGGGTTGTTCTGATGCATATATACATGTGAATTATATAACTAGGGCTGTTTCGAACATAAGGTGAATGGTAAGGTCATTTGAACATGTATAAGTAGGAAAAAAATGTGAAATGGGACTGTTGTGTAAATTTGAAAATAGGGGCTGCTTTGTTAAATGTAAGAAACTGTTTTAATGTAAAATAGGAAACTGTTTTGATACATTTAAAGAGTGTATGACAACCTAAGGACAGTTTTGCATAAATTTGAATATTAGGGACTGTTTTGCATAAATTTGAATATTAGGGACTGTTTTGAAGTAATAAAATAAATGTGCAAAGTGTGGTAATTAGTTTGGCATGTAAATTAACATTTCTGGGCTGTTTTGAATGTATTTATATGATCACATGAAAATTGAACAATTTTGTATATACATGCAAGTATGAGGGATAGTCTTGACTGTTAATATGTATACAAGAGTGGGCTGTTTTGATCGAGTAGACATGTATATAGGTATAAATAAATTGGTTGATCTGCATATGAATATTTATTGGGGCTGTTTTGCATAATTGAAAGTATGAATGGACTGTTTGACTATATATATATACACACACACGAGAGTAATATGGGCTGTTATGAATGTATGCATAAGATCATATGGAAATTGAACTGTTTTGTGGATACATGCAAAAATGCGAGATTGTTTTGATGTATAAAGATGAATACCTGAGTTATGGATTCTTTTGCTTAGTTGAGAATATTAGTGAACTAAATTGTATATATATATGTGTGCGCGCGCGCAATAGGGTTGTTGGTAAATAAATTAAGTTGGTATTGATGCTTTGTTATTTTAATTAGAGGCACACACCATGTAACACCCCTTTCCTGGTTTGGAAGGGATCCGGGTCGAATAGTGTTATCAGAAGACTAATCAAAGTTTCGGAAAAAGTTTTAGAGTTCAAAACCTAATCTAAGTATCATATTGATTATTCTTAAGACTTATCCACTTTGTTTGTTACTAAACTTAATCGGAGTTGGGGTCAATTTTAAACTTTCTTAATCTTAGAGACTAAATTGTAAATTTTACAATTTAAAGGTCCTTGGCCGAAATTCATGTTATCATACTAAAATTAATCTTACTAATTATTAGAATGTGAAATTTCATTACTAACGGAGGTCATTTACCTATCTGATTAGACGATACAATATTTAGTGACCATTTTGTAAACTGTTCAAAACTGTTTTGTTATTCGGATTAACCTATCGGGTGATTTCCAAACCTTATCAAATTTTACCAGTACACTTACAAATCATGTTCCTATTGGTACGTCAACTATTAGGGCGTTCGGAATCCATTTACCAAGTTTTCATCTTAGGCTCATTTTAGGCACTTTTTAACCATTTTAATTTATCCAAATCTAAGCATTCAACAAACCATATTACCAGATCATCATACAATCATAGAAAGGCTTATACAAAACAAGTTGGATCATATATCACTTCACTAGGAGTTTATAACAAAAGATAATATACATATGTGGTAAAGACGCGACTTGCAACCGCAATAACACGATCAAGGTTCTGAAAATGCATGAGACACACATGTTAAGCTTACATAGCCTTGTGAGGCAATTATAACATTTACAATGAAATGCATGATAATCAAATATACAAGTAGTCATAATAAATTATGCACAATTCATGCTTATTACACATATTTTCATGCTTTCATATTCACATATTACATGTCACATAGTCATATCAAAATCATAATGTCATAGCACAATTTACAGGTACATATCACATTAGGTATCATTGGATACACGAATTTCCCTGTACACCAACACATATAACGAAGAATGGGTCATAGCCCTTGAGCCGTAGCTCCGGAAATATATCCCTTACACAGCCGACCTTATTTCCCTCACATATAGGCCGTAGCTCTAGATCGTAGTCCTCTCTTACTTAGCCGAGTTCAATAATCCTATGGCATGTCAATTGTATCCAATGTCTATAATTACACAAATTCATATAGTTCATATTTTTAAGTCATATCAAATATCAAAATGAGCCTTAGCTCCATGTCATGTAATACTTCATATCGTTTTCATACATCATATATTATAGTCATGTTTGCACATATCAAAGCAATGCAAGGTATTTGTCGGATTTGCCAATCAAATTCGACATAGTTACTCTACGTGAGCCCTTAACAAACACAAACATAATCATAAAATAATGCAACGGGATGGCAGACACAACTACACTCACCTCGACAACCTAATATTTTTAAGATTCTCGGATAACAGCGTCTTTATCCTTGACTTTCGGAAGAGATAATAGTTGTTCTTTATCGACCCCTAATCGATAGCGATGATTCGAATTGTCAAACCGAGAAATTTGGGCTTACCAACCTATCATTGGATCAATTGTTTATTTCCTTCTTTTCCTGCCCCTTTTCGCAAGATCTCCCCCTCCCCTATTTATACAAATGGCCGGCTCCTCAAATTGATTTCCCACGTTCCACATGGGCTTGGTGACGTGGCACATTTGGGCATAATGCCCCTCCTTGGCTAGCCACGTGGTGGCCACCTTGCCTTCTTGAATTGCCGAATCATCCCCCTATGTAGGGATTTCACGGCAAATTCCTTCAATTTGAAGGAATTGCCGTGGGTCCCCCACTTTTTTAATAATAATAATAATAATAAACTAATACGATTAGCCCGAATAACCTTTATTGCTTCATATTAGGCACAAGATCGAACTAATTATATAACTGGTACAAAATATTCGATCACCGAAATTTAACCCTGATTAGACTGGTTTTCAGGGTGTGACACACCATGATAAGGAAATGGGCAATGGCATGAAAGTTAAAAAGGGAACAAATTAGGAGTATAAGGAAGTGGGGAGCCAGGTATCCCGTAACTTCGGGGTAACAGGTGAGTGTAGTTTAAAGTCTCGGGATAGATTGAAACTATCCCGAGCATGTTTTCCTTAGTTTTGTTTCTAACACTGATTACATAGTTAAACTAAACTTGTGCTATTAAGGCTTGGGCTAGGCTGGTTATGATTAGATTGGTATGAATCGTATTTCAGTATGAATGTTACAAGCTCGATGGTAACTCTTACTATGCTTTGCTATTATCTGAGTGTTTCATGTGGTTAAATATGGTTGATACAGAAGGATATAAATATTACTTACGAAAGTAAAGAAAAATGAAATTTATACTTATCCATGCTAAGACATATATATGTGTGTGTTCTATTGATTATTGATGGAATGTCATGTTAAATATTGAAATGAAGGAAAGTAAACTATTATGCTTAATATACCATAGTACACTTGTTAAATTCGGAAGTTTCAAAAGGAAAATGTGTGTTTGTAAGATGATACATAATTCTTGATCATGCCGATTATATGAGTATTGGTATTTTGATATCAAAGCAAACGATACATTATACTATTTGAAAATATAGTTACAATAAGTGAGTATAAATGATTCATACATGATTGTGATATTGGCTAATAGGCCTTTCAAATAAGCGAAATAAAGCATGGAAGATCACATGTGGTGGTCGTGTATATGTGTATTCCTTTATTGGGAAGAAAATGAAATCCTTGAGAGGATATCTTAATGTGGAGCTATACTCATCATGGACAAGTAATGAATGTAATATGTTAAGGCCTTGGTCTCGAGTCAGTCTTAGGTATAGTTGGCATGCCATAGAGTCTATAGAGCTCCTTGATAGTTTAGACTACAGTCCTTTATTTGGTACTTCGAGTACCCTTGTTTGACGACATACGTCATAAGATTCATGTACATAGACTGTTATTCGATTCTCAAGGCTATGATAAAATGAAAACATGATATTATAATAAAGAATTGTGATAACCTGTTTGATAAGTAATGTGATTCTAATGAAAGTTATACCTACTCTAATATGAATAATTGTTCGAGAATGAGGATAATGTGATTAAGAATGCTTAAGATTATTATTAAAATTTAATGATAAGTTATGACCGTTTGCTTGATAAGCAATAAAAATTCAATGGAATCGAAGTATTTTTGGGGTATATATATACATATATACTTTCGAATGGAAATTATATGTTGGCATGAGTTGATTATTTACATAATTGGCGATTGATTTATATGTTCATTGAGTGGTTTGTTTCAATGGATTATCATGTAAACGTAAGAAACTAATGTGAGAGATAAGTCACGTTTGATAACTTAGATGCCAAGGAACTCAAGACTTGATTTACTATGTTTGCTGACTTATGAGCTAAATTAACTTATACATTGTTAGGTTTTGCACAAGACGAATTAAAAAGGTTATAAAATAAAATAATGGGTTTCGGTGATGTTATGCTTAGCAAGTGAAGTACTTCTTCTGATTAGTGAGAATCTAATTGGAGGAGTAGATGTGTTACTTGAAAATGTATCTGATAAGTGTTCAAAAGTACTATTTTTCTTACCCTTTTTACTCATATTATTGTTAGACTTAGGCTCATATTAGTTGCATAGTTAGCCATTCATGCATTAATCCATGTTTCCTTCAATCATTGAGCTTGATTACATAACTTGGTGAATTTTTGTGGAAATAGATGCTGCTTTGGTGTGTTTTTGTGTGTGTATGTGCAGGATCACTTGCCAAAGCAATGCCGAGCTAGTTGCCAGGGCAATGCATGAAGGATATGCCGAGCTAGTTGCCAGGGCAGTGCATGAAGGAGACGCCGAGCCAGTTGCCATGGCATTTGTCGACAAAGACCAAAAGCAATATGGATGTCGAAATTCATGATTTTACAAGCCCAAGATGACATGGAGCAAGGTCCAAGCCCAAAGGAATTTGATTGCCATGCAGAGATTAAAGAAGAATTAAATTCCAAGAGGATAGGAGAAGTTCTAATAGGAATAAAATTATAATAAAGAATTATATTCTTTAAAGATAATTTAATTCCAACTCAAACTCCTCCTCAAAGAAGGACTTTGGCCTAGCCCTATAAATATCAAGGAGATTTCGACAATTCAAGAGGGAGAGCAAGAGTTAATTTCGACAACTCCAATAGAGAAAAATAGGGAAATTTCGACAAGAGAGCATTAGGGGAAATTTCGACTTCTTCTTCTTCTTTGCTTCCATTAGATTCATGGTTTGGGGATTATTCTTTGTATATCTTTTAAACCCAACCATGAACTAACTTGATTGGTTGGGGTTATTGTGTTTTGTTGTTGTGAGAAACTATTGGATTTTGTTTAGGTAATAAGAGTTTGCACTTTTCTATTTCAAGGTTTATTCATTCTTGGTTCTTATTCTTGTTTTGCAGTGAATTGGGAGAGGATCTCGCAACTTCATCTATTTATCTAATATCAGGAGAGTTAGATTCAAGAAACGAATGAATATGATCTTTATTCAATCTATTGATGGTGAAGATTAATCCGGCTTAGGAATAAGTTAAGGATTTCAACGGCTAAGAGGAGCGCAAGATTGGTTGTTGTTCACCCTTGATTCACGCTTGAGGATGTATTATCAAGGCATGCACAAGTAGCTAGAGTTTCGACTTAGGGATAAGAAGAAACCATTGAAGAACGCTCCGCCGAACCTTGAAGTTGCTGCCCAGACGCCCAAGTAGTTGCCCAGCTAGTTGCCCAGGCAACCATCGATTAGTTGCCAAGGCAACCCCGCTGTGCAAGTTGCCACGGCAACTGAGTTGCCCGTGCACTCTTTTACCAAATCGATCCAATCGGCTATCACACCTCAACTCACGATAACCTGGCCTATCTCTCTCTCTTTTTCTTTCATCTTTTCTTTTACTTAATTGCTTTCTAGATTAGTTATTAGTTAAAACTTCTATAATCCTTCACTTGTGTTTTTACTTTTTACAGTGCAAGAGACTAGATTCTTGAAGTGGCACCAATCCCTGTGGAGACGATATCTTTTATACTATAACTTGCGACGTGTATACTTGTACAATTGCGTAGCACTTATTACGCGCAACAAGTTTTTGGCGCCGTTGCCGGGGATTGGCAATAGCGACTTTGTTTTTATTTTCTTGCACATTCTTTTTATTTTTCTTGTTTAAAATTCAAAGGGCTAACAAACTTTGGTTTTGCATTGGTATATGACGGCGAGACCGACTTCACCGAATATCCCTTTGATCCGTAAATCGAACGAACCTTACAAAGACTTAGACGAAGGATAAGAGAAGCAATGGCAAATCAAGACGGCAATATTAATCAAGATGTTCGAGCGGGAGGAGGAGTGATTCTTTGCGAAAGCAGAACTATTCGAGACTATCTTGAAGAAGATCTTGATGGACTTAACCCGAGGAGTTGTCGCACCGAAATTGAAGCCGACCACTTTGAGTTGAAACCAGTAATGTTTAATATGATCAACACAATAGGTCAATTTGGCGGCTCAAAGAATCGAAGATGCACGACAACATCTGAAATCTTTCCTCGAGATTTGCAACTCGTTCAAGATACACTGAGTTACCCCGATGTCCTACGATTAAGATTATTCCCCTATTCACTTTGAGGATAGGCGAAAGCATGGCTGAATAGCATTCTGCCGGATCCATAGCATCTTGGACTGATCTTTGTCGTGATTTCCTTGCTAGATTTAATCCTACAAATTTAAGCGATAAGCTTCGTAACGACATTACTTCTTTTCGGCAGCAGATGATGAATCCATGTACGAGGCTTGGGAGCGATATAGAGAACTTCTACACAAATGCCCTCTACACGGATTCGGTGTGGACGCAAGTGACAATGTTTTACAATGCCGTGAATACACCAACAAGGATGATGCTAGATGTCTCGGCAAACGGCATACTCTTAGATAAGTCGCGGAGGAAGCAATGCAAATTTTAAACAGCTGGCCAAGAATGACTATCAATTCCCATCTACTAGAAGATGAGGAGTTAGGCGCTAAAGCCACAATACATGAACTAGGATCATCGATTCAATTTCGCACAATTGGGCGCTTTAACCAAGATGGTCCGAACATGCAAAAACCAAACAACACACATGAAGTCAAGGTAATGGATTCTTTTTGTGAGTTATGTGGTGATAACCATAATTCTTCCGAATGTATGCGAGAATCCGAATCCAGCTTCTATGTGGGGAATTACAATCGGGGCAACAACATGATGGCCAATACATACAATCCGGCTTGGAAGAAGCACCGAATTTTTCATGGAGTAATCCCAACAATGCTCTAAACCGGAACAATCAGAATGCACAAGCATCGGATTTCGTGAGAATATGCCACGGCAGCAGATGCCGCGGCAACAACCGACAACATCTAGTTCTTTGGAAAATTCTCTAAATGCTTTTTTATGATGAAAACTGAATCTTATATGGTGAGAATAGTAATTTCATAAAAGAACGATGCTTTTATTAACAGGACCGAGATGAGATTGCAAAACCAAGAGGCGGCAATCAAATCATTGGAAAATCAAGTCGGACAATTTGCTCAAAATCTGAACACTAGACCACAAGGAGGTTTACCTAGCGATACTGAAGTCGCAAGAGGAACCGCCATGAGCAATGTAAGGCAATCACCACCGAAGTGGCCAACAACTTAGAGAGGTTCAAACCCGCTCGTCAAACAAAACTCCACAAAAAGATCAAGGCGAACCTAGCGGCAAAGCCTCGGATGCTGAACCGAGGAATTGCCACGGCAACCGAAATAAACATTCCTCTAAGAACCGATGACGCCTCGGCTTCTTGTGATAAGCATGCCTCAAAGAACCCCGGTTGATAACGCATCGGCAACTCGGATGTCCCGGCAATGCCGTCAATCAGGTTTCAAACCAATGAAAGGATAGAAGATATCCGACTTCCACCACCATTCCCACAAAGGTTGAAGCGACAAAAGCAAGAATACCAATTCAAGAAGTTTCTTGATATCCTAAAGCAAGTACACATCAACTTGCCATTGGTGGAAGCAATTGAACAAATGCCAAACTATGCCAAGTTTCTTAAAGACATTGTGTCCAAGAGAACAAGGCTAGGAGAGTTTGAAACGATTCTTGCTGACAGAGGATGCATGGCAATGTTGCACAATCGCATGCCGCCCAAGTTGAAGGATCCCGGAAGTTTCACAATACCCTGTTCTATTGGAAATCACTATGTCGGGAAAGCACTATGCGACCTAGGGGCTAACATAAACTTGATGCCTAAATCGGTTTTCGAAACTAGGAATCGGGAAGGCAAGACCTACAATGATTATGCTGCAGCTAAATGGCCAGATCCTATGTGCATCCAGAGGGAAAAATCGAGGACATACTGGTAAAAGTTGATAAATTCATTTTTCCCGCTGACTTTATTGTTTTGGATTGTGAAGCAGATGAGCTTGCACCTATCATTCTCGGGAGACCATCCTAGCGACAGGGAGAACTTTGATTGATGTTGAAAAGGGAGAACTCACAATGAGGGTGAATGACCACAGGTCAAACTAAATGTATTCCAAACACTAAGGCATGCCGATGATCCAGAAGAATGCCAACTACTTCATGCCACGGCAGAGTTTAACTTCGATGATGAATTTAGTTGCCTCGGCAACTACATTGCCGACCACGAGGAACATGAGGAGTATGAAGAACCGGTCAATGAGGAACAACCAGAAGAGGCAAATTGGCTAGTCAATCGACCAGGTACATACTTTGAACCCTTTGGACTACTCGGGTAAGGAAGGTAAGCTCGAAAAACCCTCTATCGAAAATCCACCGATTCTTGAGTTGAAACAATTGCGAGCAAATGAAATATGTATACTTAGGGATCGATAATACATTACCCGTAATTATTTCCTCTAAGTTACAACTGAGCAGAAAAGAAGCTGATCAACATGTTGAAGCTACATAAAAAGGCAATAGGGTGGACAATTGCCGACTTGAAGGAATTAGCCGGCGGTGTGCATGCACAAGATCTTGTTGGAAGATGATCACAAACCTTCAATTGAGGCCCGGAGGAGACTGAATCATGCCATGAAAGGGGTTGTAATGAAAGAAATCATCAAGTGGCTTGACGGCGAGCATTATATACCCTATCTCCGATAGTGCGTTGGTAAGTCGGTACAATGTGTACCAAAAAAGGGAGGTATAACAAAGTGGTAAGCAATGAAAATAATGAACTTATCCCAACCAGATGTGACCGGTTGGAGGGTTTGTATGGACTATCGAAAGCTAAACAAAGCCACTAGGAAAGATCACTTCCCATTACCCTTTATTGATCAAATGCTTGACCGTCTTGCAGGTAAACCCTTTTATTGTTTTCTTGATGGTTATTCAGGTTACAATCAGATTGCCATAGCACCAGAAGATCAAGAAAAGACAACCTTCACATGCCCATACGGTACTTATGCCTTCCGAAGGATGCCGTTCGGATTATGTAACGCCCCGGCAACCTTCCAAAGATGCATGATGGCGCTCTTTTCAGACATGGTCAAAGACTTCCTTGAGATCTTCATGGATAATTTTTCGGTTTTTGGTAATGACTTCGACGGCTGTCTCGGCAATTTAGAGAGGGTGTTGGCAAGATGCGAAGAAACAGATTTAGTCCTCAATTGGGAGAAATGCCACTTTAAGGTAAATGAAGGAATAGTGCTCGGCCACAAGATTTCATCTAAGGGAATTGAAGTAGACAAAGCCAAGGTGGATGTGATCGAGAGATTACCCCCACCAATTTCGGTTAAAGGAATTCGAAGTTTTCTCGGACATGCAGGTTTTTACAGGAGGTTCATTCATAATTTTTCTAAAATCACTAAACCCTTGTGTAATCTGCTTGAACAGGATAAAGTCTTCGATTTTGATGATTCTTGCACCCAAGCATTCAAAACCCTAAAGAAAAAGCTTGCTTCGGCACCCATTGTCGTTCCACCAGATTGGACGCTACCTTTTGAGCTCATGTGTGATGCAAATGATTTCGCGGTAGGAGCAGTCCTAGGCCAACGCACAGGTAAGACCTTCCATGTGATATACTACGCTAGTAAAACTCTTAACGATGCTCAAGTGAATTACACAACAACGGAGAAAGAGTTACTAGCTGTAGTTTTCGCATTTGACAAGTTCCGATCCTATTTAATTGGTACAAAGGTAATTGTTCATACGGACCATTCGGCAATCAAATACTTATTTGCTAAAAAGGATGCTAAACCTCGTTTGATTCGTTGGATATTACTTTTACAAGAATTTGATATTGAAATTAAGGACAGGAAAGGCGAGAAAATCAAGTGGCCGATCACTTATCACGTTTGGAACGCAATAGGGAGGAGGACGCGGATCTAGAGATATGTGATGCATTCCCGGATGAACAAATTCTAATCGCCTCGGCAACCCTTGACGCCTCGGCAGCCCATGACGCCTCGGCAACCATGGATGCACACGCCTCGGCAATTTTGGGAGCGACACTACGGCAAAGACATGCCTCGGCAATACCCGCACGCAGATTTAGTTAACTTCCTTGTTTGTGGTATTTTTCCGTATGGCATTACTCACCAAGGGAAGAAGCGGTTCGCCATGATGCTAAGCATTACTTTTGGGACGAGCCTCTTTTGTTTAAACAATGTGCAGATCGGGTTATACGCCGATGTGTCCTCGAAGAAGAGCAAATGAATGTACTCGGCAATGCCATTCTTCACCCTATGGAGGACATTTTGGAGGAACTCGTACCGCGGCCAAAGTCTTGCAATCCGGTTTGTATTGGCCAACATTGTACAAAGATGCCCAAGACTTTTACAAGCAATGTGATCGTTGCCAGAGGATGGGCAATATCTCTAGGCGACATGAGATGCCACTCCAGAACATCATCGAGGTGGAACTGTTCGATATATGGGGGATCGATTTTATGAGACCTTTTTCCATCTTCATTCGGCAACCTCTACATCTTACTTGCCGTCGACTATGTGTCTAAATGGGTAGAGGCAGCTGCAGTTCCCAACGACGATTCCAAGACCGTACAACGATTCCTGCAGAAAAACATATTTACACGGTTTGGGATGCCGAGAGCAATTATCAGCGACGGGGGCAAGCATTTTGACAACAGACTAATTGCCAAGATGTTGCAACACTTCGGCATATCACACAAGATCGCCACGGCATATCACCCACAAACCAACGGGCAAGCGTAAATTTCCAACCGGAGTTGAAGGGAATACTCGAGAAAGTTGTAAATCCCTCAAGGAAGGATTGGTCATTAAGACTAGATGACGACTTTGGGCATATCGCGACCGCATTCAAAACACCATTAGGTATGTGTCCCCTTCCGCTTGTCTATGGTAAAACATGTCATCTACGGTGGAAATCGAGCACAAGTCGTCTTTGGGCAATCAAGACCGTGAATATGGATTGGGAAGTGCCGGACAAAGCGCTTGATGGATCTCAATGAGATAGAAGAATTTCGTGCACTCGCCTATAACAATGCACGAATCTACAAGGAGAAAACAAAGCGATGGCATGACAAGAAACTATTGCCACGGCAATTCACGCCAGGGCAACTAGTTCTCCTATTCAATTCTCGGCTAAAACTTTTCCCGGGAAAGCTGAAATCAAGATGGTCAGGACCATTTGAAGTCGTCAAACCATTCTCCCATGGCGCCGTGATAATCAAGTCCATCTCTGACGACCATGAATTCAAAGTTAATGGACAAAGATTGAAGCACTACAATGGTGCTCATGTGGAACGTAACAAGGAAGTGGTCAATTTAGGAGATGCATGAGCACGCTCTCCCTTTTGATATTTTTATTTTTTATTTTTATTTTTATTTTTTTATTTTTGTTTTTGTCGATTAGTTAATTATTTATTTTTTATTTTTTCCGATTTTTTTTATTTTATTTTATTTTGCCGATTATTAGTAGTTTTAGGATAGATTTTTTTATTCAAGTCTAAGAATCCTATTACACATCTTTATTTATTTTCTTTATTAGTTTATCTTTAATTTTAATCCTTATTTGATTTGTTTTTATTGTAGGAAAGGAAGTTCAAGATAAAGAAGGAATTCTAAACCAAGTAGGAAAACATCTTCAACAAGGAAACTAATGGGTTGAATCTAAGGCTTATATAAAGCCTCCAATTCATCCTAACCAAAACCCTTGTCGACAACTCCTACAAAACCCTAAACCCTTTTTCGTTTTCCCCTAAACCCTAATCCCACCCACCTATCGATTCTATAAAACCCATCACCCTTAACCTATTCATACTTTCTATCTTGCAACTTTTTAGTTTCTTTTCTTTTCTTTGTTTTTACTCACAACCAAGATCATACATGGCATCCAAGATTAAACTTTTAGTTCATCCAAGTTCCTCCAAAGAACCAAGATACAAGAAGTTTGCTACACCGTGGTTCAAGAAAGATTTCAATCCAAGTTTGAAAGCCGGAAGATTCATGAAGAACAAGGCTTTGAATACTCCAGATCTCAAGATTTGGCCTTGAACCATTCATCTTCAAAAGGATTGCACATCAAAAGTGGCAAATCTTTTGCCATCAACCGGAACGGGTAACATCTCATGGGTAAGAGAATTCTATGCTCACTCACCTAACCCGGATAATCCTTATGTTTTTGTTCGTGACAAGGCCATACTTATAAGTCCCGAAAGCATCAACACCTTTTACGGACTTTACATTGAGAAGGACGAGCATCAAGCCTTCGTTGACCAAATCAATCCCAAGCAACTCGACAAGGTGCTTCAAGAACTCACTCAACCAGGAACTCATTGGAACGACGGTAAATACAAGGGCACGGTAAATCGCCTTCGGCTAAAACTCGAAGCAAAACTATGGAATAAGTTTGTTAAAACTTCTTTAATGCCCTCCACACACAATACTACCGTTGATATACCACGTCTTTTGCTCATACATTTTATTTTGCATAATCGTATCATTAACATTGGAAAAATTATTTGCGATGAGATTTTTGTATGCAGCTCAAAAGATAAGGGTTATCTTTTCTTCCCTTGCTTAATTTCCAATCTTTGCAAGGAGATGCATGTCCCGAGTGAGTCCACCGATGAAAAAGCCCTACCCAAGTCTGGTTGGAATCAAGCACTAATCCGGAAGCTAATGGGAGAGGCACCGGGAGATTCTTCAAGGCCCCCAATTGTCACGGCAAATCCTGCCGCCGCGGCAATCCCTAATGCCCAAGCACCTAACGCTAGGGCAACTCGGCCATTAATCCCGGGACACTTTGAAGCACTTTTGCACCCATTAGCAAGCCGACTAAGGCAAATTGAAGATCGGCAACTAATGTTCATGCGGTACATGAAAGAGCACAACAATGCCATCACCCAAGTCATCCTAGAAAAGTACCCGGACAATCGTGTGCCGTTCCCAATCTTTCCCGCCGAGATTCTTGCCCCGGCAACCAATGAAGCAGTCACCACGGCAACCAAGGAAGCAGACGCCACGGCAACCAACCCTGACGACGCCCCGACAACCACTGCAAAAGCCAAAAGTAAAGCACTTATGCCCGAATCAACTCCTACGGAATCATTTTCTGATTTTTCAGATTCGGACGAGTCCTCCATTGAACCAATAAAGACCGCACCAATTGAATCTTCCAAACGAAAAGCCATTGACATTGATGAAGAGGATGATGAGGACAACCCCGTACGAGGATCGATTCCACCACCAGCAACAAGAAAACAACCATCACGTTCAAGCAAGAAAGTCAAGACGCCAACTAGAAGGAAACTAATCATCTACGATGACGAACTCTCGGAGTAAGTCCTCGTATGCATTTTTATTTTTATTTTTCGTTATTTTTATGCATGCATTGAGGACAATGCCTCACTCGAGTTTGGGGGGGGGATTGTTACACTTAAGTATTACATTTAGGATACATAAATTGCTTGCCATGCCTTTAAATTGGAACAAGAATTGCTTAGATTTGATGAATATTCAATGATGACTTTACCAATGCACTTAATTGATAGAATTTTTATTCTAGGATAACCATGGAAAAACTTAGAATTTTACTTTGATGCTAAATTTGATGAAACACTGTTGTGGTTTGATTGATTTAAGGAGTTCTAGTAAACTTAGGTTGATAATTAACTAATTGGGAGATTAGAATAAAAATTGGATGAAGGCTAGAGGTGCCGAAAATTGGCTCTAGCATATGCAAAAAAAAATTGATCACTAGAGGTGTCCAAACTGGCTCTAGGAGGCGTTAAAAAAATTTAACTAGAGGTGCCCAAACCGGCTCTAGTCGATTAAATTAACTTAAGAAAACTAAAAATAAAACACTAGAGGTGCCCGAAATTGGCTCTAGTTAAAACATGTTAAAAAGAACCCAATGAAGTAATTTGAAAACCTATTGTTTGCATAGAATCCAAAAAATCAACTTGCACACAACTCCGCACACACTCACAAGCATTATAGTTTGATTCCGAGTAATTCCTCGTTTTTACGAAAAATAAAAAGCCAATCATACTTTGTGCCCCGGTTCAGAGAATTGAAATCAAGTTCAAAGCTAAGTTTGTGAAAATTTGAAGTATTGGCAGGTAATTATGAGTTTGCATTGCTTGAGGACAAGCAATAGTTCGAGTTTGAGGGTGTGATAAGTGTTCAAAAATACTATTTTTCTTACCCTTTTTACTCATATTATTGTTAGACTTAGGCTCATATTAGTTGCATAGTTAGCCATTCATGCATTAATCCATGTTTCCTTCAATCGTTGAGCTTGATTACATAACTTGGTGAATTTTTGTGGAAATAGATGCTGCTTTGGTGTGTTTTTGTGTGTGTATGTGCAGGATCACTTGCCAAAGCAATGCCGAGCTAGTTGCCAGGGCAATGCATGAAGGATATGCCGAGCTAGTTGCCAGGGAAGTGCATGAAGGAGACGCCGAGCCAGTTGCCATGACATTTGTCGACAAAGACCAAAAGCAATATGGATGTCAAAATTCATGATTTTACAAGCCCAAGATGACATGGAGCAAGGTCCAAGCCCAAAGGAATTTGATTGCCATGCAGAGATTAAAGAAGAATTAAATTCCAAGAGGATAGGAGAAGTTCTAATAGGAATAAAATTATAATAAAGAATTATATTCTTTAAAGATAATTTAATTCCAACTCAAACTCCTCCTTAAAGAAGGACTTTGGCCTAGCCCTATAAATATCAAAGAGATTTCGACAATTCAAGAGGGAGAGCAAGAGTTAATTTCGACAACTCCAATAGAGAAAAATAGGGAAATTTCGACAAGAGAGCATTAGGGGAAATTTCGACTTCTTCTTCTTCTTTGCTTCCATTAGATTCATGGTTTGGGGATTATTCTTTGTATATCTTTTGAACCCAACCATGAACTAACTTGATTGGTTGGGGTTATTGTGTTTTGTTGTTGTGAGAAACTATTGGATTTTGTTTAGGTAATAAGAGTTTGCATTTTTCTATTTCAAGGTTTATTCATTCTTGGTTCTTATTCTTGTTTGCGAGTGAATTGGGAGAGGATCTCGTAACTTCATCTATTTATCTAATATCAGGAGAGTTAGACTCAAGAAACGAATGAATATGATCTTTATTCAATCTATTGATGGTGAAGATTAATCCGGCTTAGGAATAAGTTAAGGATTTCAACGGCTAAGAGGAGCGCAAGAT
This sequence comes from Hibiscus mutabilis, assembly GCA_019671005.1. Taxonomy (NCBI): domain Eukaryota; kingdom Viridiplantae; phylum Streptophyta; class Magnoliopsida; order Malvales; family Malvaceae; genus Hibiscus; species Hibiscus mutabilis. The sequence continues at coordinate 2,689,906 of CM033756.1, forward strand.
TGGTTGTTGTTCACCCTTGATTCACGCAGGGATGTATTATCAAGGCATGCACAAGTAGCTAGAGTTTCGACTTAGGGATAAGAAGAAACCATTGAAGAACGCTCCGCCGAACCTTGAAGTTGCTGCCCAGACGCCCAAGTAGTTGCCCAGCTAGTTGCCCAGGCAACCATCGATTAGTTGCCAAGGCAACCCCGCTGTGCAAGTTGCCACGGCAACTGAGTTGCCCGTGCACTCTTTTACCAAATCGATCCAATCGGCTATCACACCTCAACTCACGATAACTTGACCTATCTCTCTCTCTTTTTCTTTCATCTTTTCTTTTACTTAATTGCTTTCTAGATTAGTTATTAGTTAAAACTTCTATAATCCTTCACTTGTGTTTTTACTTTTTACAGTGCAAGAGACTAGATTCTTGAAGTGGCACCAATCCCTGTGGAGACGATATCTTTTATACTATAACTTGCGACGTGTATACTTGCACAATTGCGTAGCACTTATTACGCGCAACAGTATCTATATAGGTGTGTATGTGCCTTATACAAATACATACGTATATTCATGTACTTGTATGGTTCGATCTTTTATGTTGCAAACCTAGCTAGTATGTTAAGTAACACATGAAACGATGTGATATACCTTGTTAATATCCTAATGGCTTGTTGATAAATGGTTCGAGTATGGAATGATATGCCTTGCTATATGAATGTTTTATTGACTAGTCGATATCTTGTCTAAGTATAGAAATGTTTGACCTATTCGATCAATTCTGGCAAAAAGGAGTTAGCCAACTGTTCAAGCTAGAGCCTTACAAAGTTATATAACTAATTGGAAGAAAGGATATGGATTCAATTTTGTTTAATTCATTCAAGCTACCTCACTAAGTGATTTTACTTACTTGTCCTTTCGCCTTCTTCTAGGTTGTGTAGTTGTTGATAACCTTGGAGTTGGGACGTGATCACAAGGACCAAGATGTATGTTGTAAATTCTTTATTATACTCCTAGATGGTGGCACGTAATTTGATTAGTATGCATTGTGCATTTAGTTTTCCTTGAGGCTTATTGTGTGTGTAAGCCTTACAAGTAATCAAGTTGTACAAGCCTTTATAATATTCTTTGTATGGGTTCATATTTGATGAATGCCATTGAATGTTTCAGTAGATGGCTAGGAAGTTGTTTGATCGACAAGTTTATGAGATGACATAATCTAAAATAGTGACTTAAATTTTAGGACATAAAGAAATTAGTAAGATATTTAATTGAATATAGAAATGTTTATATTGGTCGTTACATGTTTAAAGATGTGTGTTAGTACATGCGCATATTGTAGTTAGATATATAAAAAAAGAAAAAAAATTGTAAATGTATGCTTATAGATGCACATATTGGTCTTAAGGTCCTAAAATGTTTTGTGATCTGATAACATGATTGGATAAAGATATTGGTTGATCTTGACCACTCGTTTTGTAAATAAGTACTTAATAATGTATTAGGTGCAATCATGCATGAAAGGATTAAAGATTAATTTGTCTTTTGGCATATTTGAATGCTAGATTAGCTAAAATTTGTGTTTAAGACATTTTTTGAGTTCATGGTAATAATAGAAGAAAGCGAATGTTTAATGAGGCATTAAATATAGCTTCTCGAGCTGATCAATTGATTAAGGATCTATAAGTAAGATAAGTGTGATGATATGATAATTAAATGAATGATTAATGTGTTAGTTAAGTATGTCTTGTCATTTGAATACTTCTTGTTAATTACTTGTTTGCTAGTAGACATTAAACGTCACGTCTTAGAAATGGCCAGAGATATACAAATTCTTATTTAAATTACACAATCTATAATTTGTATGATTAACAAGAATTCTACAATCTTGTAATTGAGATATGTGGTTAAATATATGATTACTTGATGGTATATAATTCGTTGATTGAAAATAATTTCTTGAATGCCTGACAAGGTTTTAAACTACCCTAACTTTCGGAAGCATGATCAGTAGATTGTCTTAAAATTGCTACGAATGTTTGTATGTTGTCTAGTAACACATTCTAATCTGGTTTATTTCTTAGACCGAGTTAGGGGTGTTACAACAAACAACATTAAAAAATACATATTACAGAATTGAGACATGTTGACAACACGTTTATTACCACAATTCAATCGCGAACTAGAGCGGTGATTAAATTTGCATTTAGATCCAGTTTGAGAGTCCAAAACAGGGAGATCAACAGGATAATCAAAAGAGCGTCATCTTGATCAGTCGTGGCAACGTCAAATCTAACCCTGACATCAAAATAAATAACAAAAAAGTATGTCAAATGCCAAAAAACGTACTAAAAACAGAAAATACATACCAAAAGGTAAAAAAATGTATTATAAAGATATATTTATTAAATTAAAAAACTAAAATTAAAAGAATAAAATAAATAAATAAAGGTATTTGGCGGTCGACAATCAACACTAAAATTAGTGTTATAGGCGGCCATAAAATTAGACAAGAAGCAAACAAGTGATGGCGGCGGCAAAAGGCAGAGGAAACCTGGATAAAGACGAAAATTAAATCATATAACAAACAGTGTTGAATATAATAAATGATAATCTTACAACTATATTGTAAAATTACAATTTAGTATATTACTCATCGTTAAAATAATTAAAATATGCATGCGGTGATCAAGTGCTAAAGTGTTGGATTATTAATTTAGAGTTTATAGATCAAACTCTAATAATTAGGGTGTGTATTTAATTGAGTCGAGTCAAAAAAATCGAGTTAGTCAAATTGACGAGTCATATTTTTTTAACTCAAATTTTATTTGAAATTTGTTTGAGTTAAGTTTAGACTCTAGTTTATGAAATTTTAGTTGAGTCAAGTTGTTCGAGTTTCTATTCAAATCTAGTTGTAATTTTTTTATAATGTTATGGTATCAATTGATTCCAATTTAAACGAACTTCTATAACCATATACGATATACATATATATTTCTTCATATTTTTTGACCATGATATACATATACAAGGGAGAGTTGCGAGCTCATCTCGAACTTGAAATTCGATCCACTAATTACTAAAAATTCTGAGTTATTCGAATTTTGGTCCACTAATTACTAAACATTCTATGTTATTCAAATCATATTTTATAACTCAAACTTATTTGAAATTTTTTTTAGTCGAATTTTATGTGTCCCTACTACTAATATAAAGCAGAAGACTGGAAGTCTATTTTATATATATATATATATATATAAAGAAAATAAACAAAAGGAATATAAATAAAATATTTTTTAATTTTGAATTATAATTTAATAAAAATAAAATAATATTTTGTATTATTAGTTTTAATTATCATTTAATTATAATAATAGAGTAAAGTCATGTTCGGTAAGTAACACTCTGAAGGTAAAATTAGAGGTTTGACCAGTTAAATTCGTTAATTTTAATGTTTGGTAAACAAAGGAGTGTAATATTGACCTGGGTGATACCTCTTAAATTGAAAAACTACTGAGACAAGTTTTTTTTTTTTTGGGATTTAGAGTATTTGATATAAGAGTTGTAATGACTCTTTTGTCCATATCAATTATAAAAAAAACATCCAAATAAACTAAATATACTTTTGAAGTAAAGCATATTTTCATATATAATTTAAACAATTGCTTTTCCATCAAATAAACGAGATTAATACATATGTTTCAAATATCATTTTAATTTAATAATTAATTAAATTTTATTAAAAATATAATTATATAAGTAAGAAATTAATATATAAATCGTTCAAATATGCTTAATAATGTTATATTAAAATAAATATTTTTCGTAATCTAATTAATGTTGATAGATACAAAATATTGATAACTAATAAGTTAATTCAAATAATTATTGAATATAATCATGTTCTTATATGTCATTTTGCTTGTTCAAATAATCAAACAGTTATCAGTTAATTTTACCAAACACTTGTATCAATCAACTAATGTAATCCATTATCAGTTATCAGCTTATTACCAAACAGGACCAACATGTTTAGTAATTTATTACATAATATTATTTGATTTTTGAATAAAAAAATTTTAAGCAACATGGATAATATATATACCCTATTTTACTAAAGTCAAATCCAAAGAAAGTTTTACTAGTGGGCGCTGCATATTTAAAGCCCATAGTTTGTAAATCCCCCATCATTCTCAGCACTCCATACGATGTTTCACTTCAACTTGGTTCAATCGCGCGATATCAATCGACTCTGTCTCTGTGTGTGCGCGTATATAAATATTTCGAATGTATTTGATAATTCCATGGCGCCAAGAAAGATGAAGCTGCAAATGGCGGCCTTGAAAGTGAAAGCAAAGATTGGAAAGGCAGAGGGAAATGGGAAATGCCTGAGAGAGGAGCGAAGGAAAATAAGAGCCAAGTTGGGAGAGATGGAAAGGCAAAGCCATCGACTGAAAGCCGAGACAGAAATGGTGATGAAACAAACAGCCAGGACTCAGATCAAGGTGGCTCTCATGTTCAATATCTTAAAAGCCCGGGAAGGTGGAGATTTCATTCAAGCTGCTACCCTCACTCGCTTTCTCCGGTTCATTTCGTCAACCTGAATTCTCTTTACATAAATTAGGGGTGTGCATTATTCGGTTTTAACTGAATTAACCGACTGAACCGATTTTTTTTAGATTAATCAGTCGGTTAATTATAGCTAAAATCGGTTAACAGTTAAGAATTTTTCAAACTTTGATTATTGATTTATTCGGTTCGAAACCGGTTAATGAACTGAATTAACAGAATTGACCGAAATTATTATATATTAAATATTATATATATATATATATATATTACATATACTTATTTTTTGTCATTAATTTTTTTAAAAATTATAAAATGATCATTAACTTTTTTGATATATTATAAAATGTTCATTAAACTTTTATCAAATTAGCATAAAATAAAAGTTTAGTGACTAAAAAGATCATTTTAGCATAATTTAGTGACCAATTGTGTAATTTACATAAAATTTAAAAGAAAAAAAAATTGGTTAATGAATTTTGGGTAATTCGATTCTGTTGGTTAACCGAATTAACCAAATGCACGCCCTTAGATAAAATAATTTCTCATGTGATCATTAAAACTGGTGATCTTGTTTGCTGGCAGTGAACTTGTTGCCAAGGAAAGAGCAAATGCATGTTCAAAATGAAAACACCCCGGTGGCAAGATGCAGGCTGTCCTCCCGAGAGTGAATTTTCTATGGATAAATGAATATGTTTTCTGAAATAAGTTTGGTGTATAAATTTGTGTAGACTTAATAAAATTTTAACAATTTCGGAAATTTAATTTAAAATATTTTCTTAAATAAGACTTAATGATAATTCCTAACAAAATTGAGGGGCTAATTAAACTTTCTAAGATATTTGAGGGGTGTAATTTAAATTTTTTTTCCAAACTTGGCTTATGTCCTCTGTATTTCATATCATAAATTATTAAAATCAATAACCTTGACTCAAAAACAATTTTCAAATTAAACTGAAAAACACTTTGGGTCTAAAAAAATTACATGTTCTACATTATGTTTGACCCAGCAACATTTTTGACTCGTGTACAATTTTGAAAAGCAACGGAAAACGTGGATGTTTAGATTAGGCATGAGATTAAGGGATAAATCTCAGCATTTAGAAATATTTCTAGTAGGGGTTGAGATATAACTATAAAAACTTGGAGGTGTTAAAGTTAAAATTTATTATTTTTAATGGGGTTTAAATTAAATAATTATCTTTTAAAGAGATGCCAAATTCCCAATTTTCTACTTAATTAAATGTTTAATATTAGGGTTAGTCAAAAAAATTGACCATTAACCAATGAGGCCAAGGCCCATACGGCCTCCCTAGTTTGGACTTTAGTTTACAGAACTTGAACGATCTTTTAAAATTAGAAGAAATCTCATAAGAAATTAACAAACCTGGACGCCTATACACCTATGGGTGTTAAGTCATTTAATACCCTAACGGAACCCTATAAATAGTCCGTCACACACGTTTATTTTCACATAAATTATTTGTTCTAAACTATACTACTGATCTTTTTAAAGTTTTTAAAACTAAATTTATTGAGTGGTCTCGATAAATAAATAAGTGTTGTTATTTTTAAATAATTTGAATTTAAATAGCTTATCTGCATAATGTATGTACGTTTTCAAAGGACTAAGAGTAAAGAATAGATACCGCTATGTAATTACACCAAAATATTAAAGGAATACTAAAATTTTCAAAAGGCATAATGTCAAAAAAATGTCTATAACGTTTGACTGAATTGTTACTTGAGCCCTTATTTTTTTGAAGCAATTTAGCCCTCAAACATTTTATTTTAAGTCAAAATAACTTTTTCGTGAATGAAAACGGTTTTAGTCAAGTATTTATATTTTATACAATTTTTCATTGGTGTTTAGATTAGCCCTCAAACATATTAAAGGAACACCAATGTAATTTTTTTAGACCCAAAGTGTTTTTCAGTTTAAATAATTTGAATTTAAATAACGATAAATACCTTGAAATGACTTGGCAAAATGACACATCAGAAGAAAAATATTTATATTTTATACAATTTTTCATTGGTGTTCAATTCTGTAAAGTTAGCACGTTTGCATATATGACACTGCTATCACGACGTGCACTGCTATATAAATTTGCTATGTCATTTCATGCTATTTACCGTTGGTTGATTAACAGTTTTCATCTGCAGATTCGCTATTTTAACCCAAAACAAAATGTTAATGGCTAAATTATTTTAAAAAATAAGAGTCAAAATGACAATTCAATTAAACGTTAGACACATTTTTTGGCATTATGCCTTTTCAAAATCAAAATTAAAAAGTTTTAAATTACCTCTTCCCATTGAGGTTGCAAGAAAAACATGACTCTCGGCAAGCAACAACAGATGAATTGTGAATGTTTTAATGTTGGAAAAATATAAAAATAGAATCAAAATTATTATTTATATCTCCTACAGAAATTTAGAAATATCAAAAGTAATGTTAGGATTAAGTGGAGTAGTTTTTCTTTAACAGTTTTATTTCTCTATTTGATTTTGATGTTTTAGTTTGCTACCAAATAAACTTTATTTTTATCTTTGAAAAAAACACTTGAGAGTTGGTAGAATGCATATTAAACATAAAAATGTCAATGATGTGAATAAAACTAATGACAAAGCTAAAGCTTTGTATTAGAAATAGAATCGAGATTAGATAATAAGAGATAAAAGTTGACTTGATAAGTATTTAATCTAAAATTTTTTAAAAAAATCAAACTTAAAATTTCAAACTATCGAAATCAAAGAGGGAGAAAAAGTTGGGCATAAATATAATAGAGTTGAATGGGACACGAAAACAACAAATGTAAAGTGACTTGGTCCAAGATTTAAAAGCAAACAATTAGGTTTAGGTGCAACAATTTGGGGTAGCACTTAGCAGGCATATCCACGTGAATATGGCGAGCAGCTTCAGCCCTGAGCTCGTGCGCAACAAAGAAACTCGTCCCTAGTCTGTCTAAGGATATAGGTTTGGGACCATCCTTACCATTAAAGTCATTTAAGTTGAAGGACATTAGTGACGTGCGAAGTTGATTTGATCTAATTATAGATTATATTAATTTAGTTCAGTTTATTTTTAAAATTTTTGAACTGACTATTTAATTGAGTTTAACTTGATTTGATTCTCGGTTTTTCATATTATTTTTAGGTCTTGATTTTTTTAATACAATGTATTTATTTTAATATTTGTTTGGTATTTTTAAATAATATTTCAATGTTTTTTTCATAAATATTTAAGTCATTTTCACTATTCGACAATATATATATATATATATATATACTTATTTTTATATTATAAAGAATTGTAAATTAAATTTAATAAATAGAGTTCGGTTAGGTTCGTAACTAGGATTTTTAGATTTGTAAATCATTAACCATCCAAATACTAAACACAATTTGATTTTTGGTTTCATTGCTCATCCCTAGATTTAAAGTTTTTGTCAATTTTGAAATTTTTTAAAGTTCACACATTTAACTTTAATTTCTTATGAGTTGGTCCTTAATTTTTTTTAAATTTTTTATGATTTGTGTCCACCTTAAAATTTTGAAATTCTTATGACTTGTGTCTACTATCAAAAATATTTTGACTGATTAGACCATAACTTTTCAATATTTAAATTTTAAATTGATAATTTAGCAATTATATCATGACTCTCATAATAATAATAATAATAATAATAATAATAATAATAATAATAATAATAATAATATTAGTAGTAGTAATAGTTGTCGTCTCTCCCAAAGTTTCATCTCGAATCCGTCTCCAGTGACAAAATTACGTATATGTTGAGAGCCCAAAAAAATTATCTTCTGACATGCTAGATCTCTGACTGTAAATATTTTTCAAATAAAACATTAATCTCTTAACTTTAAAATTTAAATATTTATCACAGCAATATTAATTTTTAAATTATACACTTGTATCCTCCCAATATTAGTAATTTAGTATGGGTGTTTAGTGGGCCTTGGTTTAAGTGGTTCTATAAATCCACGATGTGAAAACAAACAGTTCAAGCCGCTGCCAATGGTTGACAATTACGTACCAAATCCTATATAGGCAAAATAACCTAATCATAAAATTATAAAAACGAAGTGTTTTCTGTTCGTATTTCTTTTTTGTATTGGACATATATTTATTTCCGATATTTAACATTAAAATTTCTCTTTCATATATTTATTAAAATTAATACGGATAGTGCTCGACGTGAATAGAATGAGAAAAGATCGTGTGATGGTATGACTCGTGATAATTTTGGTTTATGGCTTTTTGGGTTTTCCAAATTTATTGGAATTTACTCCGCTCTTGATGCGAAGTTGTGCGGTGCCTACTTTGGATTGGTTTATGCTTGGGAAATAGGGTTTTAGCGAATTATTCTTGAAGTTGATAGTTTAGAGGCACATTGAAGTCTACACAGTAATAGTGTCCATAGGGCTCCTTTTCGGAGTTGGCCTCTGTATGAGCTCTGTCAGCGTGATTGGGTGGTACAGGTTCAACATATTCGCCAAAGTAGAAAGAAACTAGGTTGCGGATGCTTCTACTAAATATGCTCGTCTCGATAGCCTTGATATTACATATTTTGCTTAACCACTAGATTGTGTTGGAGTGCTTTTACTATTGGATAGTTCTAGTAGTTAAGTTTGTTGTTGATGTCAGATTTCCTTTAGATTCTTTTAGGTGCTAACATATTTACTTAAGAAATTTTTTAATGAAACATATACGATCACATCCCAGTATATAATTTCTTATGAATATAATTATATTATTTCACTAAAAAAATTACTTCCCGTAGCATATGAGAAGCATGAGGAGTCAACAAAATGGTTGACGTGTACACATGTTCTATATTACGTTGTAACGTGAGAACCAATTGACTTTCTACTTGGGGGAAGCACAAGTAATTGCAACCCATCACATGGCCTTGAAAAATGAGAATTTAATGTAATTAGAACAACATTTAAATTATTTAACATTGGAAGGTTTTGATGACTCTTAAGCAAGGATCGCCCCTTTCCTTAATTAATTCTCTCTCAAGTCAAAACCATGACCGCCCTCCGATAATACCTGCCCACATAAATATATACGTGTATATATGTTCTATGCATGCATGCATGCATGCATGTGCAACAAAAAAAAAACGAAAACCAATAATAATAAGAGTATATATGGGAAATTTAACCCTCTTCATCCTCGAAACATTTCTTCTTGTAACTAAACAATGTAGTTTTTCAAGGAAAAATGAAAATAATATTTCATTACATTATTATTATGTCTCTATGTCTGTCTTAATTACCAGTTTTGAGAGGACCGAAAAGGCATGGAAATGCAGGTGGATAGGATTGGACTTGGACTAGGCTAGTCGTCAACGTGGCAATGTGCATGAATCTTCATGATGCTGAAACAAACACGTAGACATTTATTTCCATATTACTCCAACAACATTAGATCCGGTAATAATATCTGTGTATTATTGTTTAATATGTATTATAAAAAAATTACATTTGGTGAGGTAGGTCAATCTGTATCCACTCTAAAACATCTTATATGCATAATTTGGTCGTTAGAATAGTCCAACTTAATAATATCATATATCGTATTGAACAGGTATTTTTATATTAGACATTTAATAACTCGTCAAACATATAATATGCAGCAGCTATATATGAATTTTACTTTTTTTTTCATTTTATATAGAATGTTGTATTAAAAATCAAGGCATAAAAATTATAAATATTAAGATCTAAAATTAAGTTTGTGAGTATAACATCCTAATAAGTTATAAAAATAATAGATTATAATTGAATTTATTAAGTAGTTCGAATTGTAAAGGATGACATTGTTCTTTTCAAGTGACTCGAGTTTAAGTAACGTAGTCTGTACAATATTTGTGCATTTCCAAAAGATTAAGAGTAAAAAGTAAATACTATCATTCAATCATACCAGAAAAAATACATTATAATTGTCGATTAAAAATATTAAATAAAAAAGTTAATCGTAATTAACAAATAACTAAGAGTACGTTTGGTTTCGGAGAATACAAGATATTTTCATTTTTATTTTCTTGGAAAATAAAAAATGTTGAAGTAAACATGTTTGGTTGCAAAATTTGAAAATAATTTTTAGAAAATAAAAAAATGAATACAATTTTGAAAACATAAAAAAGATGTTTGCACCATTTTTATTGAAAATATTTTAGAAAAGTGGATAACATGAAAACAAGTGTTTTTTTAAATTTTAACTCTATTTAACCTGAGTTCGAATCCTTCTAATGTCAAGTTTAGAATTTTAATTTATTTAATCATATTTTATTTTTATTATAATAATGTTTTTAATAATTATATTTTAATTTAATTATTTAATGAGTAATTATTTGTTTATTTTTATTTGGCTTAAAGATCAAATTAGTCTTCAACGAAAAATAAAAAATATCAATTAATTCAAAACACACTTAATTTATGCCAAAAAAAGTTTAGAACTTTGATTTATTTAATCATATTTTATTTTTATTATAATAATATTTTTAATAATTGTATTTTAATTTAATTATTTAATGAGTAATTATTTGTTTATTTCTATTTGGCTTAAAGATAAAATTAGTCTTTAACGAAAAATAAAAAATATCAGTTAATCTAAACCACACTTAATTTATGCTAAAAAAATCAATAATGGATTAATTGGCAATAGAAGGATTCGAACCTATATGTCGAAACACACTCAATTTAGTCATTACGTAACGGTTGACCAAATTTTGACCATTAACTCATTGAAAACCAATAAAATAATAATGCATGACACATTCTGAAAATGTTACGTCATTAAACCGTAAAAAAATTTAAAAAATATTTAAAAATTCTAAAAAAATATTTTTAAAAAATTATTTTCTAATTTGGCCATCACTAATTTTTTATTTCAAACCAATCATAGTTTTGATTTTTTTTCAATTTGGTCTTTATTGATTCTCCATTTGTTATCGTTACTGTGAGAACTACTATAGCTGTTGTAGATCCCTATCCATTCTTCCTCCAATCCATGCGAATCAAGTTTTCCATTGGATTTTACTAATTTCCTAGGAAACAAACAAACCGCGTGTTTTAAGAAGAAAATGGATGTTGAAACTTGGAGATGTCAGATTTAACTTCAACCAATGCAAACTCCACAACGTTTGAATGGATCCAAGTGAAGAAGATAGTTGTGGAGGGGAACTAATTAGCAAACTATTTTAAGGTTGGTAGTTGTGGAGTGGTTAATTTTAAGTATGTTTTTTTAGATTTTTTTAATATTTTCAAGTGTATCATGTGTCACAATTTTAATGATTGTTTGTGAGTTAACAGTCAGCTATAACGGCCAACGTTATGGGAGGGCTAAATTGATCACAATTTAAATTATGAGGGTCTGATTGATTGTAATTTGAATTATGAGGGCTAAATTGAGTGTAAAAATCTATAAAGGCTTAATTGATTTTTTTTTATTTTTCATTGAGAGCTAATTTGACTTTTAAGCCTTTTTATTTTGAAAAACTAGATACCAAACACATTTTCACTATTTTCATTTTTGAAAACAAGTTTTCATTTCTATTAACCATATGCGTTTTTCGGTTTTTAGAAAACAGAAAAAGAAAATTATTTTTTAAAAAACAAAAAGAAAAAAAGAAAAATATTTTCTAAAACCAAACATACCCTAAGTTTGTCATATTGTGAAAGTGCATTTTTTAAAGAAAAAAAGCCCCATTAAAAAAATTATGTAGCTCGACTTGACCAAAGCAAGAACAAGATAACTGTTGAAAGTCAATGCACTTTCGGTGCATTAATGCACCGCTTGTTGCAGATGGAAATTGTCAAAGGGTGCTGCAACCAAGGAAGAAAAATGACATGAGATAATTGATTGTTTTAGTCCTTAATTTTAGGTTATTTACAAGTTGGTCCTTGGAGCTCAACTATAAATAGCCTAGCCATTTGTCATTTCTTCACATCCCAAAAATCATCCTACAACTAAAGAAACTGGAGAATTTTCATATAGAGAGTTGTTTTCTCCTTTTTATGAAGAGAGAATTGTCATTGTTTTCTCCTTGCTAGTTTGAGAGAAGTTGTAATTCATGTTTTCTCATAGTGAAATTCTTCCACGTAAAATCTATGTCTCCTTTATCTTCATTATTATTTTCTCAAATTATCAATTGTGTTTTTGCACTATTCGACTTTCGTATTCTACAACAATTGATATCAAAACCTAATTTGTGTGCGTATATATACTTATCGTATTCTCTGTTGGTTGTAACTGAAAAGTGGATCCTCCATCATAAGAAAGTAAGTTAAATATTACCCATTCATTGAAGGTGTTGGGAACTATTCACGTCAAATAGTAAAATGGTGGGAGCTATTTGAAATAGAAGCTATGACAACGAAATTTGATGTTAAAAAGTTCAACGAGAGAATTTTTCACTGCGGAAATTGAAGATAAAGACTATCTTAAGGAAAAATGGATGTCTAACGACTATCAAGGAAAGGCCAGTAGATTTTATAGATAACAAAAAATAGAACGAGATGGACGAGAATGCTATCGCAGACCTTCATTTAGTATTAGCAGATGAAGTACTGTTAAGCATTGAGGAGGAGAAGAAGACAACCAAGGAGATTTGAGATCACCTCACAAAAATTGTACGAGGCCAAACCGTTGCATAATAAAATTTTCTTTAAAGAGGAAATTGCACACTCTTTGGATGTCAGAATTTACTTTATTGATAAAGCACTTAAACATGTTGAATACTCTATTATCTCACCTTACGTCTCTAAGCTATAAATAGAGTCACATGAACGTGCTGGACTTCTGCTTCAAAGTTTACTTGATTCGTATGATCAACTCATTATCAACTTGACAAACAACAACCTTACCAGTGATCTAGTTTTCGATGATGTTGCAGTTGATGTTTTGGAAGGAAAAAATCAGCACAAGAACAATGAATGCAGACAAGGAAATCTACAACAAGTAGAGGCCTTAACGGTGATGAGAGAAAGATCAACAGAACGTGGTCAAAATAACAGTCACAATTATGGTAGATCAAAGTCGAAGAGTTTACCTAAAAACTCCAATCCTTAAGGAAATATCGCGATCACTTCAGATGATAGAGATGCTCTATGTTGTGAAGCATCAACAGCCATAAATTTTTGAATCGAGACCCACATATTACATAAGGGTGTAAATGAACCGAGCTCGAATGAACAAGATTGTGTTTGTTTGTTTATTTTTAAAAGTATTTATGTACGGTTCGTGTTCGTTTAAATTTTTAATGATGTGTTCATGTTCGTTTATTTATTTTTGAAGGTGTTCGTGTTCGTTTATTTAGAGTTCATGAACATATTCGTTTAAATGTTCGTGAACATGTTCGTCTAAGTATTTGCGAACGTGTTCGTCTAAGTATTCGCAAACGTGTTCGTCTAAGTGTTCGTGAACGTGTTCGTTTAAGTGTTCGTGAACGTGTTCGTTTATATATTCGCAAACGTCTTCATTTATATATTCACGAACATGTTCGCTTATACATTCAAAAATGTTAACTAAACAAACAAACAAAATTAAATTAAACAAACCAATAAAATAAAACTTACATGTCAACATTAACTTATATAACATCCATAACAACAACAAAATGTACTATTTAAAAACACCCATAAGCATTTTCATCTTAAAACATCCATCAACCTTTAACATCTTAAAACACACTAATTAACCAAAAAATTTAAAGAAATATAAATGAAAGTTGCATTCAAAAACTGAATAACTTATCAAATATACTGAGTTTTAGCAATTAACACTAAAACCTTACCACCCATAGATTTGGGGACAAAAAGATCTTGGGCACATGCCTGTAAAACAACTAACGCCAAGTCGCCAACAACCATAACTACATAACCAAGATTCAAGAACAATATTTAAGATAGTTAAACTTGTTAATTAGTCGAGAGAAGTTGTCATAAAGAAAAAAAGTGACAGAAAAGGAGAGATTAATAAAATTCAATCATGATCATCTGGTTCCATTAATAACAATAACATATTTTTTTGCTGTGATTTTCATACAAAAAAAAACTGATCAGATTCTATAAAAAATTACTTTAGACATTGCTGGAAACAAAGTCCCAAAGAAATATTTAATATCTATACAATCCAATCTTCTACTGATCCAAATTGCATTGTCTTGCTTTACCATTTTGGCATAGATTCTGGTAAGAAGATTATTTATCGTGATTTACAGGTTTGTAGCAACATTGTTGAAAATAAATTTTGATCCAAATTATAAAGTAAATTTTGTGAAAAGGGATGAATGAGACTTGGTTGGAAAAAAAGCGCAAAAGATAAAAACCTTATCATAATCAATTTAAACATGTTTATGTAAATTGCTGCTACGATTACTAAAAAAAGTAATAATCTCATTTGTCTATCAGTGACATAGGCCCAAATAGAGTGAATCTGAGAAACTCACTGAAATCTACCATTTTAAAAGTATTTTTAAATCACAAGGAAAATATTTCACAGATTATTAAATGTCTAAGATTTAAATAGAAAAATTAAATACCTGTGAGATTCTTCTAAAATTCCAATTTCAAAGTAAAGAGATCTCTTTAATTTCTTCTTTGGTCTGCATAAAAAATTAAAATGATCAAAATTAAATAATATTTTAAATATTAAATATATAAAACAAATACTTAAAAATTACTTACTTTAGCTTTCTTTTTTAGCCCATAAAAGTGTCGATACCAATCAGAACCACAAAGTAACATTTGCACTGCAGCAGTTCCTAAAGAAGAACGATATGTATCAATCACTCTACCACCAGCACTAAATGCAGATTCTGAAGCCACCGTGGTAATAGGAATGGACAAGATTTCACAAGCCATTTTTGATAAAATTCGAAACTTGAGGTTATTAACCTTCCACCACTCCAAGGCATCAAAATCACCGCATTCTTCCTTACAAATGAACACTCCTTCTCCCAAGTATATATCTAGTTCAGACTTAACATTGTCAATTGTATCAACACTCCTAATATATCTCTCAAATTTGGACCTTCCAGTCAAAACTTTTCCCTTGTCAATTCTACTAGTGGTACAAGTATTGATGACACCACTTTCTTGCACATCACTTTCCATTGTTTTGTTAACATTAGCTGCTGCATACTCATCCACATATTCCTTATAAAGCTCATATAGACTATCACGCACAATACAGATTTGTCTAGGAGCTTCATCTTCAGAATACATAACACGAAAACTAAAGTCGATCAATTTCATCTTATTCCTTGGATCTAAATGCCTTCAAAGATATTTAGTTTGTCCCTTCAAAGATATTTGACGTTTCACACAACAATCTAAATGCCTTTTATACTGCGTAGTTGTACCATCCTTGTTCTTCGAAAGTTTAAGCTTACAGTGATTACACTGTACTTTTTCGGTCCCATCCGCAGGCTTAACTACGGTCAGTTCCTGCCAAACAATTGATGTCTTTTTTCTATTTCTCCTCACATAATTACCAGCTTCGATATCATCCAAAGACTCAGGCTCCTCAGGGGTTGGTCTTTCATGAGTAGAATCTCGAGCATTAGAATTTTCATTTCCTTCAATGGCATTCATTAGTGACGGTGATGAAGAACCAGTAGATGAATAATGTCCTTGTTCCAAACTATAAGACATACCTAAAAATTAAAAATTAAATCATTAGTAATGAATAAAATTACTTATGATAAACGAGATATATAAAAGTAATAATATATATTGCTCAAATAAGATAAAAGAAAGTAATATACCACAAATAAAGATCTGAAAATGTCTCCCCCGAACACTTTGTGGCCTCCCCGAACACCATTTTTGGAGAGACTGTTAGAAAGAGTCGGATCTTATAGGAGGGTATACATATTACTAATGTATGAAAAACAAAAGAAAAAGAAACATTTTTGCATACCTTTGGAAAATAAAAATCGAGTATTTGTGATGACTGATGAAGTTGAACAATGATATCTATCAAGAGATACAACAAATTCTTGAGTTGAAGATGAAATTAAATTGAATCCAAGCTGTATCGGCCTTGATTTGCCACTGTCATTTCATAAGATAAAACTAATATTCAGTGTCATTTGGGTCCTACAACAAAAGTACATAAGTTGAGTACCACGTGAGGTTATATTAGAGTAATTGCAAAAGGAAAATACAGGATATAAGTAGACTTTAATATCTAGATTTATAAATGGGGACCCTATGCCAGATTTGTCCTACACCTAGTCGGCTAAATCTGAATCTAGTTTTTATAGTTTTTGGTGGGAATTACGCGTGCATGCATTAGATTAAGAGTTAAGACCTCCATGTTTAACAGATTAGAAGCTTAACCTTTTTTATTCAATCTAAACCTTTTGGTGTCCCTAGCTACATGGACCCAATTTATGTCTGGAATCAGACCCTTAAACAAGAAACAGAACTTTTCTATAACTCAAAATCTTATTTAGAAGTTCTTAATCATTCGATCTAATCAAGTATTATAATATAGTATATATTCATATTTTTTCCTAATTACTTTGCAGATAAAATAGAAACGTCATAAGAAACTGTTAAAACACTTACCTTTAACTCCCCCAATGAAACTAAGATGAAAAACCCAAAGAAATCCCTAAAAAGCAAAATAAGATCATTACTGATGCAGAAAACTTTAAATATATGAACAGGCAAATATTCAGACCTCCTTTTTCAAAATTTATTTGGAAAGAAGAGAAAACAAAATCAAACAATAAATGGGAACAAAATTAAACAAAACCCATAAAAGTAAATCTTCATTAAAATTTCAAACTTACTTTAAAAAGAAGTCTCGTTTATCATACAATTACCGAGCAGAGAAAAAAGGAAAAAAACTGTTCTGGTCTCAGAAAATTTTTGAGCTTTCCCCAAGCAGGCGATGATGCTTTCTTGATACGACCGTGGTGAGGTGAAGAGTGCAAAGTTATCGGAAGTGTAGAGCAAGATCGCACAGAAGATAATTTAGGGTTGATAGGGCTTCGAAAGAATATGGAGGGAAATGGGATTTAGTCGCTTCAAGAGGCGGGATGAAACATAAGGGGAAAATAATATGAGAAAAAATGGTTTAGGTTATAATATTTCTTGAATTTACATAAATACAAAGTTTAACAATATTTTAAGGATAATTTATGACATCACCAAGGCTTAAATGTATTGGTTATGTCAAAAAAAACTTAAATAGTAAAGACGTGGTTGAACCACTATAAGTAGACACAAGTTTATTTTTAAACCTTTTATAAATGAGCCTATAAACAAGCCCATAAACGAGTTTGTTCGTGAACATAAACGAGCCGAACACACATTTGTTCATGTTCGTTCGTTTATTAAACGAACATAAAAATTTTGTTCATGCTCGTTTATTTAGCTTAATAAACGAACATTATACGAAAGGTTCACGAACGTTTCGTCGAACGCTTTGTTCATTTACACCCCTAATATCACATGACCTTAATAAGAGAATGGTTCCATAATTATGAACCTATCTCAGGAGGATCTATGTACATCTGCAATGATCATGCCTTAAAGATTGTTGGCGTTGGAACCATCAAATTGAATATGTATAACGGAAGAATCAAAGTTGTTCGAGATGTGCGACACATGAAAGGCTTGAAGAAAAACTTATTATCCTACGAATTGTTGGATAATAATGTAAGCAAGATTGAAACACAGAAAGGAATCATGAAGGTGTTCCATGGAGCGCTTGTGGTGATGAAAGGTGAAAAGATAGCTGGAAATTTGTACATGCTGAAGTGGGAGACTTTGTTAGAAACAGAAGCTTCTGTTGCCTCATGTAGTTCAAATTTTACAATGTTATGACATCAAAAACTTGGACACATATCAGAACAAGGAATGAAAGTCCTTATGGAGTAAAAGCTACTTCTGGGTTTAACAAAGTTATCATTTTCTTTGTGTGAACATTGTATTACAAGTAAGCAACATCGATTAAAATTAAACACGTCGAATTCTAGAGGCAATGTTGTTCTAGAATTGGTTCATTCTGATATATGGCAAGCACCGGTTACATCCCTAGGCGGAGCAAAGTATTTTGTCTCATTCATTGATGACTACTCTAGGAGATGTTGGGTGTATCCTATCAAGAGAAAGGCATATGTGTTTTCAACCTTCAAAGTTTTCAAAGTGCGGGTGGAACTTGATTCTGAAAATAAAATTAAGTGTTTCAAATCAGATAATGGAGGTGAATATACAAGTGATGAATTTGATGACTTTTACAGAAAAGAAGGCATTAAAAGATAGTTCGCAGCAGTATATACTCCTCAACAAAATGGAGTGGCAGAGCGGATGAACATAACTCTGTTAGAAAGAACACGAGCAATGTTGAGAGTTGCAAGACTAGAGAAAGCTTTTTGGGTAGAAACAGTCAATGCTGCCTATTATTTGGTGAATCGGGCTCCATCAACTGCAATTAAGTCGAAGACACCGATGGAGATGTGGACTGGTAAACCAGTTGATTATTCAAACCTCTATATATATTTGAAAGTATTGTGTATGTGATGTATAATGCCCAAGAAATTTCAAAGTTGGATCCAAAATCTAGAAAATGTAAATTCTTTGGGTATGCTGATTGAGTAAAGGGGTATCGCTTGTGGGATCCCACTGCCCGCAGAGTGATTATCAACAGTGATGTTATCTTTGTAGAAGATAAGCTACAAAGAAAAGAAGAAGATGATAGCACTGAAAAGAAAAGCCACAGATTCATGTTGAAAATTAGTTTGAACAAAGAGATTATTCTGAAGTAGAACCAGAGCACGAGGAACTAGAACCAGAAAATTCTGAAGCTCCAACAACTTGTCAATCAGATCGTGTGAGAAAATATCCCAATTGGCACTCAAATTATATTATAGAAGGTAATATTGCATATTGCCTTTTAAAGGATTACGGTGAGCCATCAACATTCGAGAAGGCAATGAACAACACAGATGCTTCACAATGGATGACGGCAATGCAAGAAGAAATCAAAGCCCTTCATAGAAATAATACATGGGACCTTGTACCACTACCTTAAGGAAGGAAGCAAATTGGTAACAAATGGGTCTTCAAAATCAAGAGAAATGATGATGATCAAGTCGAGAGGTATCGTGCAAGACTGGTGGTCAAAGGATGTGCTCAAAAAGAAGGTATTGATTTCAATAAAATATTTTCTCTTGTGGTTCGACTAACAACGGTTCAAGTAGTCCTAGCAATGTGTGCTATATTGAATTTATATCTAGAGCAGCTAGATGTTAAAATAACTTTTCTTCATAGAGATCTTAAAGAAGATATTTATATGCTCCAACATGAAGGTTTTGAAGAAAAAGAAAAGAAAAACTTGGTTTGCAGGTTGAACAAATCTCTGCACGGTTTAAAGAAGGCGCTGGGGTGTTGGTACAAGAGATTTGACTCCTTCGTTATGAGCCTTGGATACAACAGACTTAATGCAGACCCTTGTGCTTACTTCAAGAGGTTTGGTGAAAACAATTTTGTTATATTATTGTTGTATGTAGATGACATGTTGGTTACAGGCCCAAACAAATATCATATTGAAAAATTAAAGGCACGATTGGCTAAGGAATTTTAAATTAAGGACTTGGGGACAAGAAAACAAGATTTTAGGGATGCAAATTCACCGAGATAAAAGTAATAGGAAGATTTGGCTTTCAACAAAGAATTACTTGAAGAAGGTCTTGTCACGATTCAACATGCAAGATTGTAAGCCAATTTCTACCCCTCTTCCTATTAACTTCAAATTATCCTTCAATATGAGTCCTAGCAATGAAGAAGAGAGGATGTAGATGTCTCGAGTCTCGTATGTATTAGGGGTGGGAAGCTTAATGTTCGCTATGATTTGTACAAGACTAGACATTACACAAGCAGTGGGAATGGTTAGTCGATACATAGCGAATTTAGGCAGAGAGAATTGGAATGCTGTGAAAAGGATACTGAGATACATCAATGGGACCTTAAATGATGCATTATGTTACGGAGGATCAGACTTTCTTATCAACGGGTATGTCGATTCTGACTATGCGATAGATTTGGATAAAACAAATCTATAATAGGGCATGTGTTTATAGTTGTTGGTGGAGCTGTAAGTTGGTTTCAAAACTGCAGTCGGTTGTTGCTACGTCAACAATATAGGTACAATATGTAGCAGCTACACAAGCCATTAAATAAGCAATATGGTTGAAAATGCTATTGGAGGAGCTCGGGAACAAACAAAAGAATGTCTCATTGTTTTGTGACAGTCAGAGCGCCTTGCATCTTGACAGGAATCCCGCTTTTCATTAAAGAACAAAACACATTCGGGTCCAGTACCACTTCATCCGCGAGAAAGTGGAAGAATGAACGCTAGATATGCAGAAGATTATACTAACGACAACATAGCGGATTTCATGACAAAGATAATAAATACTGATAAGTTTACTTGGTATCTATCCTCTTGTGGCCTGTTAGAGACGTAAGCAACATGGATAGTACAAGGTAGAAAGAATGGTGTGAAGATATGATTGTTCCAATCAAATCTTCGAGTGGGAGATTGTTGAAAGTCAATGCACTATCGGTGCATTAATGCACCGCTTGCTGCAGATGGAAATTGTTAAAGGGTGCTACAACCAAGGAAGAAAATGACATGGGATAATTGACCGTTTTAGTCCTTAATTTTAGGTTATTTACAAGTTGGTCCTTGGAGCTCAACTATAAATGGCCTAGCCATTTTCTATTTCTTCACATCCAAAAATCATCCTACAACTAGAGAAACTAGAGAGTTTTCATATAGAGAGTTGTTTTCTCCTTTTTATCAAGAGATAATTATCATTATTTTCTCCTTGCTAAATTGAGAGAAGTTGTAATTCCTATTTTCTCACAATATAATTCTTCTATATTTGTCTGTGGTTTTTACCCTATATTATTTAAGGGTTTTCCACGTAAAATACGTGTCTCTTTTATTTTCATTATTATTTTCTCAAATTATCAGTTGCGTTTTTGCTCTATTCGACGTCCGTATTCCGCGACAATAACGAAGGAGAAAAAAGTGCCTAAGAATTTAGGAGAAAAAATGTGCCTACGAATTTATTCAAAACACACCTATATTTAGATAGAGATACAAAATTAAAAAAAAAGATTTATTTACTTTTTTATTTATTTTTAAATGATAATTTAAAGGATTAGCATCCATGTTCACAATTGCATAGAGTTGTCAACACGTTACGTTCGATTTTTGTATCCATACCAAACATATTACATATTCTGATAGTTTAATAAGTAATTCATATTTTCTAAAAATAAACTAATTCACCTGTTTATTAAGATTATAATGTACCAACAGAAAATGTTATTTAAATTTTATTTGACATTAAGTTTTGAGATGATATATTAAAACTAAAAATTTAAACAATTAATTATATAGTTAATTTAAGGGAATTAGACATTAAATTCTTTCAACAAGATTAATGATTCAAATTTCAACGTTTTGAATAAAATAAAATAAAATAAATAAACATATTGCCCATAGTAAATACCTATAATATCAATTCTAAATTAATTAGTCAATAAATCAAATACCAATAATTATACTATATATCGATAAACACACAAAGAAACCGTGTGTTACAAATATCTCGGACTAATATCTCATCCACCAAATCAACTGATTTTTAGTGGGGAAATCTTTTTGAAATTCACATAATTAAGGTCATTTTCTTTAGCTAGTGTTACAAATATAATAATAAATTAAACAAAAGCAGGGGTGTGTAATTGCCACATGCAAAGCTTTGGTTGCGCCAGGTGCAATGCCCCTAACATGATATCTGGAGTTTATAAAAACACAGAATCAGATGACTTGCAATCTCATTCATTTCGGAAAACTGATTTACCGACCTCATCAACTGAATATGGCCGTTGGGATTTGTTCTTTAATCAGATATTTTAGGTTTTTCGGCATTAGTTAGTACCTACGCTACTTATAAATTGTTTCGGTTAAGTTGAAGTAGAAAATTAATAAAATATTAACTTAATATCAATTATTTAGTTTATTCTACTGAGATGTTATTAGATTTTTTAAATAAATGTTTGAATCCCGAAGATAAATTAAATTAAATTAAAAGAATCGTACCAATAAACATATTTAGTATGTAATTTGGACTAATCAACGGTAAATCATATACTAATAATTACAAAAAAAGGATATCAACTCAATTGAGAGAAAAAATATTACTCATAATTTTTAAAAACAATAAATTATATTAAAGTGTGACATGAAAAAAATCATATATATTTTTGGTTATCCTTCTAGTTTATCAAAACTTTATTTTAACTAATTCGGACCGAACCGTGTCACACACCTTATTTTAATGGGTGAGTCTACATATAGAAAAATTATGTTACGCTTGACGAGCACCGATGAGCACCACTAACGACGAGCACCGATGAGCACCATTAATTCAATTTATAAAGATTAAAAATATAAAGGACTTACCATTATAAATTATTTAAAAATTAAAAAGTAAATTAAATTAAAATATATTCTATTATTTTTAATTTTCTTTTAAACATAGTTCAAAATACTTATCTACCCCTAAATTATAAAATCATAATTTTTATTCATTTGAAATTCAAGCCGCCGCCGCTGGGCATGACTATTTATTTCCACTTCATTACCTTTGTACCCAATGACATTGAACCTTAGTTCGCTGGCCTTTGCTAGAACAGAAGAAAGATTGAAAACAAAATCGTCCAAACTTGTATTGCTCCATAAGGTCTTATTGTAGGTGACAGAGAAGTCACTGATTTTATGGTTTAATCTATTGTCATAAATGATATATCATTAATTAACACCTAGCGGCGACGACGACAGGAGACAGCGGCAATAACAACAACGGCTTAAATTTCAAATGAACAAAAATTAGGGTTTTGCAATTTAGGGGTGATATATATTTTGATCTATGTTTAAAAGAAAAATAGAAATAAAATAATATATTTTAATTAATTTACATTTTAATTTTTAAATAATTTATAATTATACGATGAGTCATTTAGATTTTTAATCTTTATAAATTGAATTAATGCTGTTCATCGGTGCTTATCGTTAGTGGTGCTTGCTCGTCGAGCGTGATAGACTCGTTCCTACCTATATTAAAAGCCTGCATATATTAAATTGGTTGGTTGGAAGTTTAGAATGGAAAGATTCTATAAAATAATTTAATGGAAGTTGCAAAATGAGAAGATGAGGTCACCCATATTCAACTTAGCTCAATGATTTAAATTATTAATGGAATATCCCTTATTAATTAATGGCTTTGCATTATTGACATACACTGGTTTTTTTGTAATAATTTATGAAGCTGTTAATTTTCATACTGTCTACCATGTGATTACATAATTTATCTCAACTTATTGCTACATAATCCACAGTTTAGGTGGCTTGACTGGTTTAATTTTAAGAGTTTTTCAATATTTTCAGTTAACCGTTAGTCATAATTGTATATTTTGAATGTACCCTTGCATCGTTAAAAAACATTTTAATGTTTTTGAGCATGATATATATATATATATATTAATATATGATGATGTTGATAATAACAATAATGAGATTTTTAAATTAATAATTTAAAATTGAAATTCAAATGGAAATGGTATACCAACCGTACAACGTATGAAATAATCTTAGTCATTTATTACTATCATCTGACGGTCTAAAAATAGTGTAAAAATAATTGAGTTTTATATAGTTTAAGTGGATCCTAACTCTCCCCCCCTCTCTCTATATATATATCATGCACTGGCGATAGAAACATTTTATTTCCACAAGCGCCCTGATTTTAGGGGTTAAGGATTCAGTTTAGGGTTCATAATTTAGGGGTTATATTTATGTGCTTAGAATTTAGGGATTGTGGTTTGAGTTTAGAGTTTAGGGTTAGAATTTAGGTTTTATATGTAAAAATCTAAATCTCTATCATATTACCCTAAACCCTAGCCTCTAAACCCTATACCCTAACATTAAACCCTAAATTCTAACCACAAATTCTAAATTCTCAACCTCTAAACCTAAACCCTAAACTAGATCCCTAAAATTAAGGCATTTGTAGAAACAAAATATTTCCATCGTCAGTGCATCATGTATTTTCCCTATATACGTAACAAAAATGTGAATGTTTTAAAATTTAATAAAATAAACTAACATGACAAGTCATGAAAAAATAAGATAATTTAAGATATACCACAAATATAAAATATATTTTTAATTAAATAACTATAAAAACTATATAAAATATGCGATAAAATATAAAAAAGAACACAAACATGTCACACATACACAATGTAACAAAATGTACGTATAACTATTTTAACATATGCAATATATATATATATATATATATAAATTACTCTTGTAATACCCCTTCCGGCCTGGTAGGAAACCGGGTCAGAAAGTGTTACCAGAAAACATATTATGAGATCAAAAATTTAATCGGAGTTAAAATCTTATTCATAATGTCTTATTAATCTCTTTTACGACTTATCAAACTAACTTATTAATAGCTTACTCAATTTTGGGTGAATTTTAAACTTTTTCTAACTTAGGGACTAACTTTTAAATTTTACAAATTAGGGGTCCTTAACTGAAATTCATGTTATCAATCTGAAGTTTAACTTTCTAATTATTAGTCTGTGAAATTTCATTACAAACCGAGGTTGTTTACCTATCCAATTAGACCGTACAATATTTAGTGACCATCTTGTAAATTATTCAAAACTGTGTTCAAAGCCTTTTAACATAATTAACTACCTTCGTATCAATACACCTTGAGTTCGTACCAATATAGATATGCACAGATTCAATTTAGACTTCGAGTGATTAAGGCACTGTATCGATACCGCTGAGACCATATCGATACAGGGTAGCCCAAGTTGACCTTTCTTAACTGACCTTGTTTCGATACAGCTAAGCCCGTATCGATACAGGTTGACCGGCATTGACCCGTTTCGATACAGCCTAAGGTCGTATCAATGCAATTTATTTTTCAGACCTTACTGCCAAGATCCGTATTGATACACCATTTTTTTGCGAATCGATACGCTCTGTTTTACCAAGTCCAAATATGCAAACCATATCGATACAGCTTGACCCGTATCGATACGCCTGTCCTGTAATGACAAATTTTATCTGGTGTTTATCCGATTTAACATGTTGAACGATGATCAAATGGGATGAAATTTTACCAGCAAGTTAATAATCTATAAACCTATTAGCATACAAAATTTTAGAGCGATTCGAATCCGTTTACCCCATTTTTACCTTTTAGTGCCTTTAGGACAAAGTTAACTAGTTTACTAATTCTCAAACACACTATATTTCGCATATAACACCTAGGTACTTTTAGGCTATTATGCACATATCAAAATAGGAAAATGTGACATGTCTAAACCTTATGCCACCTTACTAAGAGTTCAAACAAAATGTAAGCATACATGGTGGTGATGAGAGTGACTTGCAACTTCAACCACACGATCGATGCTCGGAATTCTTCTAGATCCTCAAATGCATGAGACACAAGAGTATTAGGCTTACATAGCCTAGTGAGGTAGTTATAACAAATGGTACATAAATTCATCAATAGCATGAATGACGTGTAACAACTTGTATGACATGTACATATATCATTATTCATGTATAGATCATACTCAAAGTCAAATGTCATATTTTCATATATCACATGTAAACCATAAACACAAATCATCTCCTTGGACATAATAACCAATGGATACGGGGAGTCCCCTATACACCAAATCGTATCGAAAGTAGGCTTTAGCCTTGAGCCGTAGCTCCGGAGTCCCTTACACAATCCAACCTTTTCTCCCCACGTGGGTCGTAGCCCGAACCGTAGTCCAATCCCTTACTTAGTGAGCTCAATAACCCTATGGCATACCAATTGTATCCAATGTCCACAAGTGTCCAAAGTTACACATATCATCATAAAACTCACCTTTGTGCCCTTAGGCCATATTGGATTGCAAATTGAGCCTTGACTCCAAATAGCATAGGTTCATATCCAATTCCACACATAACATATTTCAAACATCATAATAATTCTCATGGATGTCAAATGTTAATATTAAACATTTTTCACATATAACATATGACAAACGAATCATAAGGCATCAAAATGCATCAAAAGCAATAGAGTGACCTTACCACCCTTACCATATAAGACTCATACCTTGTAAGATCTACTTGAGCTATCCAAATAAATACACAACGTAAACATAATTCAAATACAACCGGGACGACACCTAGCCAATCCCAAGACACAACTACACTCACCTTGAAAATCCAAAGTTCATATAGCTCTCGTATAGTAACTCCTTGTTCCTAGCTTGTGATGGAGATGGCGAACTCTCATTTTCCAACTTTTGAGCTAGGTGAAACAAGAGTATACAAATTAGATTCAAGATAACGATATCGAAATCAACATTCAAACGTAAAATAGCCATTAGCTATTAGATTTCTATGGATTAAAGCCTTGCAAAACCTAAGTCCACCATAGGTGCTTAATATCTTTAACTTGAAATTAATCATAACTCATCCATGGAATCAAACATTAGGTTGAGGGTGTGGATGATTCATATCTAGCTTTGTATAAATTTTTTTTATTATTTCCTCCCCCTCTTTTGTTCTATTCATACTAATAAATTTATTATTCGTATTTCTTATTACTATGTTACCATAGAATATTGCTACTCTACTATAGAATATATTCTATAGAATACCGTGTTCTATAACAACAAAACCAGATTTATAGAGCTAATTTTATTGATATAAAATATAGAGAAAAAATATCAATTGAATAAATGAAGTAATTGCATTTTTAAAAATATGTTATTTTAAAAAATAACATAAATTAAGATAAAATAACATATAAAAATAAAAATAAAAAATATTAAAAATAATTAAAAATAATTATAATTATAATAAATAATAGTTAATAAAAAAATTGACTTAATTCTTTTTTTTCATTGTATTTTTATAGTCTTTTTTCTATTCTTTATTCTTTTCTCAACTCTCAACATTTTTATTTCAAATTTACAATCATATTGACAACATCGTATTGAACAAATATAATTCGATCATAGATAAATGGATCTATTTATCCCCGCCCACAAGTCTGGCACTTCACTTCATTCAAATAATGGGTTCTTTCTATAGAATTTGTTGTGATATAATAAGTTTTTTTATTGTAATTGTATTGAAACAAAAAAAAATGAATAACAATATAATGAATAAGACAGGAGGCGGTCCGCAAATTTTCACTTATTCTATTTCTATGTTATGTTTTTATTTGAGAATTTCGTTTTTTCTTCAATGAACAGATATTCATCTAATTATTGATGAATCTCTATTGATGCTCTGTTACATTGCTCTTTATGAGACGCTTCAAAGACCTTACATATTAGAATCATATGTCATTTCATTGCTATTTCTTTTTCTCTCTTTCTCTCATCCTTCTATTTATCCACGTACTTTTTATTTTGCTTCAGAATTTATATATATTCATAATCAGATTATCAGATTGGTTTTTTCTTTCACTTAATGCAAAAAAAATGCAGTTGCTATAATGATATGACCAATATATCATATCTTGACCGATTCTTTGGATCCAGATAATCCGAAGCGATGAGTTGGATATTAGTACTATAGTTATTAGCTTATAATGTGGTCCGCCCATTTTTTTTTAATCTTAAGCCTAAAAAATCTAACGAGTCGCACACTAAGCATAGCAATTATATCAAATGATCAATCAAATTTTTATTTAACCTTATAGAATTATAGAATTTCCTTATAGAATAGAATTTTTAACTGCTCGTTTTTTTATGTTCAAAAAAAATGAAAGAATGGATAGAAGAAACTTAAATTTTGCTAGTACTCAACAATAAAGATGCTAGCTTAAGGTGGGGAAGTGCTTGCTTGGAGAAAGAAGATAATAAAGATAGATGGTGATGGAGATGTTTTTAAGTGTTGTAAGAAACTCTATTACCCTAGAATAATAATCAGTGAAGCTTTCCTTCTATGGAGGATAAGCTTAAACAATTAATTCTTTCTTTTCCTTTCAAAATATTAATAATAAGGCTAATTATTAGCCATCAATTTTCCACCTTTTCATCATCTTCGGTCACCTTCACGTGGGATAGAGGCAGGCAAGGAGGTGATTCACACCACTAAATGGTTTAATTATAAGAGTGTCCCCTCAATTTTTTAAAGTTTGCACTTTTGCCCCTAAACTTTATTTTTTTACAATTTGGTCACTAAATGAGTTTCATTCCTTACAAAAAGATCCCACAACTTCAATTAAGCTCAATTAACTCTCATTACTTCAAAATTGGATACAAATATTGAGCAATCATATCATTCGGATATAACCGACACAAAATTTCTGATCACCAGAACCTAATTCCGACTAGACCGGTTTTCGAGATGTGACAACTCTTAACACATAAATATTAAAAGAGGGTGAATTTGATACAAACAATAAACAAACATAACATGAAAATAGCAATTCTCGGTGTAGTGCATGAAATCCTTTCTTTTTTTTTTTACCAAGCAGTGCATGAAATCCTTTGAGGCAAATAGAATTCGTTTGTACATTTTCTTTGTCTATTTATGTGTCTCACCAATACTTTTAAGTTACATATGTAATATTAATAAAACAAAAATAATCAGTAAAACAATGAAACTAAAACATTAGTACACATGACATAAAATTTTTAGCGGGACATATAAAGAGACACAAAAAGAGACAGACAAATTCTGTTCTTTCGAGGCTTTTTGCCTGGCTTTGTATTTTCGATTAGTCTCGAACACTCCCGAAACTGTTAATAAGTCGAAAACACCTAAAGAATGTCCGAGAAATAATTTTTCATTACTAAATTATTGATCTAACCCAAATTAAAGCAATAATTAACTAAAAATGTAAAAAAAAAGCATTATGAGCAAAATATGCTAAATTACCGACTATAGCGTGATAGTTTTTCAAAAAATAATACAAAATATGCATTTTTGAAGAATGAATTTCACTCTCAATTACTTCAAATATACACATTCTTTTTTTTAATATTCTTGTGTGATTACGTAGTAGTATATATTCTTGCTCTTAGCCTTTTGAAAATGCACGTATATCATGCAGATTATGCTACTCGAACTCAGATCACCTGGAGGAACAACACCATCATTTACCATTAGTACCACTCAATGGATTAAACTCAATTCCTTTTAATCGAAGCGGTTTACCAAGAGAAAGTGTCATCTTTCATGCTAGATCTTGCTACATGATATACAATGAGATTGAAAGAATCAAAATTATGCAAATCAAATATGTATATCAGATGATATTACATTGTAATCACTTGTACACTATTTAAAAAAATGTATCTCATATTATATATATATATATATGTTAATTTGTTCATGTCCAAATTCCAATAGCTAGCTAGGAAAAAAACTAAGTGACAAAGCATAACATTGATGTCACAACTCACAAAATGCATCTTACAGCACAAACCATATTTCCTCACAGATTTTATTCTTTTAAATAGGATGTATGAAAAATCAGCTAAAGAATCCCTCCCTCTAAACAAATATATAGAAAATAGGCAATTGAGGTTAAATTAATTGATCAAAACTAGTTATGCTTTTAAGCAATGTTAAAATTAAATAATTTTCGAGCATTTATACATTTTCAATATTATAATAAATCATGATAAATACAAGAGAATTAATCATCTGGATATCAATCATTTTTACTAAGATTTATGTTCCTCTAGTATCCAAAATAAATTCAAACACATGGCAGAAAAATATTCCAATTGGAATTAATTAGTGCCACAATTGATATTGTCTTGTTGTCTTAGATTATATGAGAAGGTTTTGAAGTAGAAGATCTTCTGAATCTTTCTAAGCTTCTAACTAATGACTAGTTAATGGAAATTAGACAATTTAATATGAAAAGGACTTCTTTTCAATGTCTGAATTGTTTAATAGGGGCTTTGTCATATATTCTTCGAGAGCTTTCATGTTGCCATGTGCCTCCATATTCCTTTTACCTTATAATTTGTGATATACATGCAATTGAAATTGGCATTTGACTATTAGTCTTTTATTAAAATAATCAGTTGAGACCAAAGCCGTTATAATCCAAATTAATTATTCTTAAAATGCTTGTTTCGTTATAACTTTTTAAAATTTACTCTAATAAATGGGCCCTTAGTCCCTGTACTCTTCAAACTTTTGAAATTAAAGTACAATTAATAACATATATTCAAAGTTAACGGGAATCGTTGTCAATTGAAATTTTGAATTACATAAATAAAAAAGATTAAATTCATAAAATTTAAAATAGATGTCCGATGGCATAAATAAAAATTATTCTATAATTCTATTTTTTTATACAAGGGAAAGGTACAATTAAATATCGGAGGTTCAAACTTTGAATAGTCGTTAAAGCTTTGTATTATGCTTTTGCATATGAAAAATTTCTTGAAAATTTTACCTTCTATAATATTCTAGGCTTAAGGGTGTAAGAAGCCCTTAAACTTTTGAGAAAAAATCAATTAAGCTCTTGAACTTTTTTTTGCAAACAATTAAGCTCTTGAACCAAATCAATTAAGCCCTTTGACCAATTTTGACCATTAAATCTTGACAATTTTTGCATAAGATATTACTGGCACATGATACACTACAGTTTTATAATGTTGCAATTGCAGATTTTTTCCAAAAAATATTTTTTTTATAAATTTTATAAGTCTTTTACAGTTTTTATAACTTTTAATGAAATTTTTAAATAAAATAAAAAATTTTCTGAAAATGTCAAGTAGAAACATTCTGATACGACGCACTGCACTAACAGATAAAAAACCCGTCAAAATTTAATGGTCGCAATCGGTCAAAGGGCTCAATTGATTATATTTCTTGGTGCAAAGGCTTAATTGATTATATTTCTTGGTGCAAGGGCTTAATTGATTATATTTCTTAGTGCAATGGCTTAATTAAATACAATAAAAAATCAGAGGCTTAATTAATTTTTTTCCTCAAAAGTTTAATGCTTCTTACATCCTTAAGCCTATTCTAATAATAATTGTAATACAAAATGAGAAAGTAGTGGGTGTAATGAGTGTGCATGTATAGTTTATACATAATGCTACTTTGTGTGAGTGAGCTGACAATTATGGAAATACAACTCCCTTGTAATCTTTACGGGCCCTTTATTAATCATGATATGAACCTAACCTTGAAAATTAATTAATTATGCATTAACAAGTAATTATATCTACAGCTTATTGTCCGAGTGTTTGAATTTGGATCTTGTTATAAAGGTAGCTTTATTGATATTGAGAGAGATTTCTCTTAGTTAGAATTTGACTCAATAAATACGGTGGTAAAGGTTTTGTAAATGACTTTATCCTTCTTAATGATAGTTTTTAAAAATTTATTTTCTCCAAGATCTAAAATTATGAAGTTAAAAATTATATAATTATAAACTAAAGTAATAATAAAAAATATATTTTAATCTTTCAAAAATTTATAATTTAATTTTGCTCCAAAATTTTTTCTCGCTTCACCCTAACTTTGGAATAATTGAAGTCAATGCACCTACTAAATCATGTATGTATACTGTAGACGCATATGTAGAGATTCTACCAAACTTAGTAAAGTGCTTAATTATATATATATAAATCTTTAAAAATGTTGGCAAGAAAGCAAGACATTATCTAGCATTTGCTTGAAATTATGAATAATCCCTAAATAAAAAATAACTATATTTAAATGCATTCGAACTTGTAAGCTCTTGAAAATTGTTGATCAAATTAAAACATACAATAATCCAATCATACAATAAGATTCTATAAATAAGGTTAAGAGTTCGAATCTTGACATTGTAAATTAAGCAATTTAGGTTAAAAAGGTCATCCCATAATGAATTTCTGCAATAGTCGATCTAAATCACTCAATTAAATAATTTAATATTTGTGATTAAACCAAAAAAATCACGAACTCTACTCAAAAAAAAATTAACGAACTCATAAATGGAGGGTTTGAGTATTAATTTAGATTTTCAAAGTGTCATTTCCCCCACTCTTTACTTTGTGCGAGAGGAGAACGCACTTCACTGATTTTCATATTCATATATTATGTGATGTGCCAATGAATGACTACTTGGCATTTTCTTATACTTTTAGATTTTAGCAAAATTATCATTTTTAGTGACATTAAAAATAGTCACAAAATTATTAAATTTAACTATTAAAATTTTCAATGACTATTTTTTGAGTCGTTACAATAATTTCGTCACTATTATATTAGTGATAAATGATTATTATTAGCGACTAAAATTTAGACATTATGTTATTCTTTTTAGTGGCAAATATTTTAGCACAAATATATATTTAAATAGTGTCTACAATATGTTGTCACTTTCAATAATAAAAAATAATTATATTTTTAATTGTAACCATTTTATTTAAGGTTTAAACTAACCACTAATTGTCCCTGAAATTTAATGGAGCTTTTGCATTGTAGTCGACAAACTTTTAACCTTGTAACACATTTAGATGTCAATTTTTAATAATTAAATACAATGCATGGCTTCAAGGAGGATCGGACTTGAAACTTTTAGAGGGAGAGTGCAATACTTACTTATCCACGAGGCTAGGCAAAAATTTTAATATTATTTTGAAAGAAAAATAGTATATATGTTAAATTTTAATTGAAATTAATTTTATTTATTTTAAAAATATGTATTAATTATAGCAGTTATTATTATAATAATAATTTAATTAATTTTTCTATGGTTTCTTATACAAAATACATTTGTTGAAAAAATTATTTATATTTTTTTGAATAAAAACTAAATTATGATGGAATATTTCTTTTAAATTGTTCACAAGATAAAATTTTTCTATCATATATTATGCTAAAATTACATATTAGTCTTTGTACTTTAATCTGCTCACTTTAAGTTTCTATACTTTTTAAATTTTAAAATTTCGATATTGACATAAATTGCAGTCTTTAAACATGTTAAGTAAAATTTTGCTTTTAGCCCATTTGTTATACATAAATTGCTTTATTTAAATTTTGTTTTGATCATTTTTAGTCTTGTAATTTAGTCATATTATCGGTGTCTTGTTAGGATTATGATTGAAATTTTAGAATTTTAAAAATATAAGGACTAAAGTTGATCAAAATAAAATGACTAAAACAACAATTTACACATAATATAGAGACTAATATAAATATTTTACCTTTTGACAAACTAGTTTATAGTAACTTTAATTTTTTATAATTTTATTATTACTATTATTATAAAAATAAATTTATTATTGTGATAATAACTAATTTGTCATTATTTTTATTTTTTAATAGTAACAAAATTTATCACAACAAAAAGTAAAATTTTAAGTGACAAGTAATTTTATTGTCACAACAAATATCAAATAATAGTGATTACTACCATTACTGTGACCAAATAAAAATACATCACAATTAATGTCAAGCGAAAAATTATCACAAAAATTTAATATTTCTGACAAAATTACTCTTAGTCACAGTTAATTTATCACTAAAAACCTATATTGTTGTAGTGTATCCCTTTAAATTTGTAGTTTATAATTTGCATTTTAAATAAGTTGGCATTGGCAATGGTAATGTCATTGTATATTTTATTTTTATAAAAAATAATTTATAAATTAATATTTTCTACGCGCTAACTCATATTACCAATAGCAAAGTACACAGCCGACCGCCAAGAAAACTAAAATAAAAAAGTTATACTATGAAATGAATGCTCTATGATATTGAGAAAATTATTTAAATTTAAAGTTAATGGAAATTTATTAAGTTTTTATTTTAAAATTTGAAAAGAAACAAAATTTAATTTGAAAAATATTCAAGTTAATAAAGATTAAGATTATCATTAGAATTTTTTAAAAAATATAAACCCCTTTTATTCCTTTAATAGTTTCGTCCATATATATATATCGAAATTATAAAAATAAGAAGATTAGAAAAGATTATAGGCTTTGGTAAAAAAGAAAAAGAAAAGATTATAGGCATTCTGAATGAATGAATCTGATCCCTAAAGAGCTAAAAGGTTAGAGAAATAACGTTGGGTTTAAAGCAGGTGGTGGTGGAGCAATGCAAGGCTGTTTCACTTGGTTTGTGGGAATCTCTTATATCATATGCCTATGATTAACTCCCCTTCTCTTTATCTATTATCTCCTTGTATCTTTTGCATTTGGATGTTTTCTTTTAGTTTTTCTCATACAAATTTATCATACCAAAAGTTGGCATGGTCCATCATGATCATGATCATGATCCTACTCATTTTCTCTCCATATGACTTTTTCTCAATCAATTAATTGTTTTTAAAATATTTTTATATCTTTTATATATAATTATTTAGATTCATAAAATTATTAGTAAACCATGAGAAATTGTTTTTTTTAATATATTAGATAAGATATACAAGATCACCGGGTTTTTTTTCCGATGTGAAATTATTATCTTTTCCTCTCTAAGTCGTAACACATGCACATGCACATGCTATCCTTTTCCTGCTTCACCAATCAATCTCCCAAGATCTTCCTCGTGAACATTTTTACTCATGAATCAAATAGCACCAAGTGGGGAATTATGGTGGGGGCTTCCTCATTACTAGTTTCCAACTGAAATAGTTTCATAATAATATTCCACCAAAGAAAGAAGTAAAAAAACGAGCATCCGAAAGTAACGTTGTTTATCGGCCTTCCACGTACCTTGAATGTTGCAAAATCGTGTGTGTTCATATACTTTGAACCTCTAGATTAAACAACATTCTCACTCTGCTACCTGTTTTGCTCGATGTGCGTAATATAATATTATGCTCCTTTTTCTTTTAAAACTAAATTATACTAAACCCTCTCCGTAAAAAAAACTAAATTATAAACCCATCTTTAAACAAAAATCAGAGAAGCGAATCCTATGTAAGTACAAACCTCTTAACCATCGTTGTAATTCTAAGACATTTATCAGATTTTTGTTGGTATAACCACATGGACAGCGGTTTTTTTGGTGTTCTTTTATGTGTGTTTCGATACTAAAAAATCATATTTCAAGATTTAATTTGAAATTATAAATTCTATTTTTTTTAAAAAAAAATATTCTACACCCTAAATCTTAATTTTATTTTTTTTATTTTAAACTTTAAAATTAAATTTTTAATAATAAAATATAAATAAATATACCAAAAATGATCAGACGATTTCGGCTCTAAACTTATCTATCTGTTTAAATAAAGACATTAAATATTTGCAAAGTCGGCAGAAGGGGCTTTTGTGGGTCGAAAGAGCGTTTCAAGTCGCAATCCCTACGGCTGTTGACCCCAAGATCGTGACACTATAAACCAACCTCACTCCTCCAATTCACGTGGAAACATCGCCTATATCCTACTCAACACCCTCTCTCTGCCACGTTGGCATACATCTTGACTTATCCCCCATGAAACAAGTCCATTTAGGTTAAAAAAAATTCACAAACATGTCTAATTTTAATATAAAAATTTAAATTTAAATTTTTAATATTAAAATTTTAAATCTTAAACCATATTCAGTAAACTCTAAAATATAAATTTAATCATAGACCCTAAATTATAATCTCTAAAGTTTAATCTCTTAAACCCTAAACTAACCCTAAAATCTTAAATTAGACACGCATGTAAAAATCTTTTTTCTTCTAATACTAATGCATTAAATATTTTTCCAATACAATAATTGATAAAAAAAATAGTAAGGAATCTCAAACTTGCAATGAAATCCACCTGCACATTTCATGTTGGACATCAAATCAAAAGCATTGAAACTCTATGTTTCCATTGGTAACCCAAGTTTCCTCTCTTGTCAATGTTTGCTTATTTTATATCAATCTACTTTGTTCGAGTATAATACGTATATGAAAGCTATTAAATTATTCAATAAAATATATTTCTAAACCATTGGCTTATGATTCGAGACTGGCCCATTTTTTTAAAATTCTTGAATGTAATCACATGGTCCTTTCCATCCCAGCTCCCTTATTTAAGCAGCCCCAATCCCATCCTCTCCCTCCAAACCAACAACAACAACAACCAATTCTATTCTCAAAAACATCATCTTTTTTCTTCTTATTCCCCTCTGATTTCTACTCTTTTTCGTGTTCAGACAAGCTTACTCTCGGACAATGGAGAATCTATTTCGTCTTGTCGATCAAGACCAAGATTTCTTTCAGCCTAAATGGACTTTGGTCAATGGTCCGATCATCGTTGGTGCTGGACCATCGGGGCTAGCTGCCGCTGCTTGCCTAAAGGAACAAGGGGTGCCCTTTGTTGTCGTCGAAAGAGCTGATTGCATTGCATCTTTGTGGCAAAAACGCACCTACGACAGGCTAAAGCTTCACCTTCCAAAACAATTCTGCCAACTCCCTAAGCTTCCTTTTCCTGAGGACTACCCGGAGTACCCTACAAAGAGACAGTTCATTGAATACCTTGAGTCATACGCTAAGCATTTTGATATCAACCCGAAGTTCAATGAGTGTGTGCAGTCAGCTAGGTACGATGAGACCAGTGATTTCTGGAGGGTCAAGACCGTTGTTTCGAGTGGCTCGAACAAGACCGAGTATGAATACGTTTGCCGCTGGCTTATTGTGGCTACAGGCGAAAATGCGGAGTCTGTGATGCCTGACATTGAAGGATTGTCTGAGTTTGGTGGTGAAGTTATCCACGCTTGTGATTATAAGTCTGGTGAAAAATTCAAGGGGCAGAAAGTACTTGTCGTCGGCTGCGGTAACTCCGGCATGGAAGTTTCTCTTGATCTTTGCAACCACAATGCTTCACCTTCAATGGTGGTTCGCAGCTCGGTAAGTCATCAAAACAAATAAACAAAAAAATGATACCTTATCAGCTATCAAACAGGATTGAATTCTAATGTTCTGTTTTTCAAACAGGTTCATGTCTTGCCAAGAGAAATATTCGGGAAATCGACATTCGAATTGGCTGTTTTGATGATGAAATGGCTACCCCTTTGGCTTGTTGACAAGCTGATGTTGATTCTGGCCTGGTTGGTGCTGGGGAACACCGAGAAGTATGGACTCAAAAGGCCAACAACAGGTCCATTGGAACTCAAGAACACAAAAGGGAAAACCCCTGTATTGGACATTGGTGCATTGGAGAAAATCAGATCAGGTGACATTAATGTCGTCGCTGGAATCAAGCGTTTCTCACGTGGCCAAGTTGAGCTCGTTAACGGCGAAAAGCTCGAGATCGATTCGGTTGTTTTGGCTACCGGATACCGCAGCAATGTTCCCTCATGGCTTCAGGAAGGCGAGTTTTTTGCTAAAAACGGATACCCAAAGGCACAATTCCCACATGGGTGGAAAGGGAAAGCTGGACTTTATGCAGCTGGGTTCACCAGGAGAGGGATCTCTGGTGCTTCCTCTGATGCCATGAGGATTGCACAAGACATTGGCACTGTCTGGAAAGAGGAGAACAAGCAGCTCAAAAAGAGAACCATTGCTCGCCATAGACGCTGCATTTCACTTTTACAGTTATAGGAAATTAGCTTTGTTCTTGTAATAATAATAATAATAATACTCACTAAAAAAGGGGAAAAAAAGTGGTATCACAGGCCGACAGACAGAGAGCCCTCTCCAAAGGTCCAAGTTTTGGTTTCTTTGGGCATTTTGTATTCTGAGGATGATGAGGCTTTTAATGTTTAGTTTTTGTTTTTAAGTTTGTACCATAAATCCTTGAATCAAGTTAAATGATACAGCTTCCTTTCTCTATATTCCATAATTCTTCTGTCTCTTTAAAAAATCATTGGTTTCAAGATCCCATTCATAGTAAAAAGGCTGAAACTGTGACATGAATTGAAGAAATCTTGGAAGGAAACAACAGCACTATTCCCTTGTTTCATAAAATACATTGTATTATTCTTGTTATATTTTCTCATTGACCAAACTTATGGTAAACGAATAATATAAGGCTGCATATGGATTTGAGCAGAGCAGACTCAAAATCTCTCATGGCTGAATTACAGAAGGATATTTTCTGTAAAAGCATATTCCCAAACTTAGAAAACTGACTGGCTTTATGTCCTAATTAGTTGTTTTATGTGATTCATTGAAAAGAAAAGGAAGAAAGGCTTGGAAGTCCATAAAGCAAGTGTAGGCAGAAAAAGAAAGCAATCATGGCGTCGCCCGGACTCGAACCGGAGACCTTCAGTGTGTTAGACTGACGTGATAACCAACTACACCACGACACCACGTTGGCAAGTGGTCTAATCTTAAACGTAAAGTATATTATTCAAAATTATGGGGTTGGCAAGTTTAGAACAATTATGGGATTTTAACTCTTTCCCCCCTCGATGAGCAAGGTCCAAGAATTAAAAGCCCACAAAAAGATGATAATATGTTCAACGACTCCATTAAGATGGAAGCTTCAAAACCAAGTAAAAAGCCATGGGGCCTTTTTCTCTTCACATCCCCAATCTATTAGAACATACAGAAGACAGCCCGCATTTGGTTTTCAAGACACTAACTAAGAAATTACCAACAGGGTGCTTTGATTTCATTATTCAATGACGCATATGTTCCCCTCATTAGTCATTACCAACTCATCAACTTTGTTATCCCTATATATGTATGTATGTCTCCGATATCGAGTATAGTTTTTCTTATATAGTTGAAGGCTCATGTTTTTATATCGTGTTAGATAAGAATATTTCAACAAAAATGAAAGTTCAATTAACCTAGTGGATCGGATTTCCCCCCAAACCTCAATTGCATCTAACACTTGAAAACAATATGTAGTTTCCCCTGGTTTGTCTACATGTTTTCGAACCCCGATAACTTGGACAACACTGGTATCCAATATGGTAATGCATTACATGTCTCTAGTTCCTTGCAATTTGGACATAACTGCTAACAACAGTGAACACACACATGGGATGGTTACCTTTTTTTTTCTGGCCAGAAATCCCTTTACAAGGGACCCATCCTCTTCATCTTGGACATACCTATAATCTCCAAGTCGGTATTTGTTTCTTCACATGGTTAAGTCCACTACGGGACTCCGGCGAGGTGGATCTAAACCTTCACATGGTTACGTCCACTACGGGACTCCGGCGAGGTGGATCTAAACCAAGCAATGAAGATTGCTAAAAACATGCAAATAGTTTGTCCAGTGGCCTAAGCCTTAAGCCTTGAACTGCTATGTAACTCCTAGCTGGCAACTCTTTTGAGTACTTCCTTCCTAATAAGTCGTAGAGGGACTTTTAGTGAAATAACTGAGTCTATAACCTTGAACCGAAAGATGTGGACCAACAAAACGCGAAAGATTAGCCATTGAGTTAAACAATTAACACAACGAGAACTTGGTTTTTATGACAATTTTGGATTGAGAAACTTGGAACATGGAAGCAGCCCCAACAAAGTCACAAATTCTACAGATTGATATTTCCAAGTTGTAATAGCCCCCCCCGGCTGTTTTATCCAATCCAGGGACTGGCATAGGACAAAGGACATGCAAAATCTTTACTCCCATCACCATTTAGTGTCAAACTTGGACCTTTTAATGCAGTCTAAGCTTATAGCTAACATATGTTCAAAGAGAAACTGATTTGACGGGCTTACCAGGAGATAATGTTATGTTTTTAGTGTTAGAATCATTGAAGAGTTGAAATCTCCAAAGTTTCAGACAAAAATAGATATCATTGCACAAGTAGAGGCCCGAGTCTAAATAGACGATCATTTATGTTATATATCCTTACCAAAACAAAGCCCGAGTTTAAATGTCCATTCCCTTCAATCCAAAACTACTAATAAGAATTACTCTCCCTGACAAAGGTCTGGCCCATATGTATCGATTTCGAGGAAAGGGAAGAAAAGCTTAGAAATCCATAAAGCAAGTGTAGGCCGAAAAGAAAAACATTGTTTGGCGTTGCCTAGACTCAAACCGAAAACTTTCAGTGTGTTAGACTGACGTGATAACCAACTACACCACGACACCACATTGGCAAAGTTTTAATGTTTGAAATTAGTATACTAAGTCCATAGTATGGGACTGGCATCCCAAGTTGACTGTGAACCGAGGATATCTACAACCTTCTTGTCCATTCGCTCCCCGTGCCGAAAGAACATACTATTATACAACAAACAGCCTCCATAAGATATTTTGTAGGTAAGGTTTGCAAACAATATAGTTTTCGGGGATAGATTACGTAGAACTTTATTTTTAAATTTATTTTGGTTACTAAAGTTTCAAAACATTTAATTTATTCATTAAAATTTAGACATTAAACACTTTTGGTCAATGATCGATGAAGCTGGTGTTGAGGTCAATGAGGTCATTTTCTATTGCAAAAATGAATAAATATCAATATATTATAAATGCTTTTAGTATTTTGAGTTTTATTCAGGGGTCAAATTACTATTTTATCTAAATTTTAAGGGTCAAGTGATTTTTCATTTAAAATTTAAGTGTCAAATTAATAAATTATCAAAAGTTTAGGAGTTAAATTAAAAATTAACTCAACTTAATAATGTGGCATATGTCACGTGGCTAGAGTTCCAACCAGCCCACCGTGCGGCCTTAGGCAATGTGACTCAAGACAAATGCCTAAGTAACCCTTTTCAACCCTCCCGGAAGATTAAACTTCCCAAGCACCGACAAACGCAAAGCGTTCTACGCGGAATCGAATCAAACGAGATGAGCGAAGAAGAACTTCGAAAGAACGCTCAATAACAAAGAAAAAAACACAAGAACACTCAGAGGATTTAGAGTAAATGCCTTTATTCTTTGAAAACTTGGATACATAAAATGAGGAGGGGAAGACCTCTATTTATAGTTGAGTTCCCCCTAGTCCGACAGTCTATACAAATTTACATGGACGGCTATAATCGAAGCCCACCAACCACAATAGTATAATCCTGAGAATATTTCCTTCTATCTATGGTAACAAATCCTATGTATACAAGGCAAGTTTACATAGGTCAAAGTGGATGGATAAGACTTCTAGAATCTCCCACGGATCGGGCTAAGTCTGGTGGTCTCTTTAGGCCCAAAGTCTCTATCAGAACCTCTTGGGAACCCTGGACTCGGACCTTGGCTTGCGGCCCGTGACACATATCACCAGCGAACAGTTTTTTATGTTTTAGTGACTAAAATATTTTTTTTTAATTTAATTAACAAAAATGAATACTTATTAAACAAAAGAGATCAATCGAGCAGTTTACCCTATTAAATTTTACCCATTTAAACTTAGAAAGAATAAACAAGTTTTTATTTTCCGAGTAAATTTTCCACCGTCAAAGCCGCGTTTGTTGAGGCTTTTGACAAAAGCTAATTGGAACGAAACTTCACACCCGATGTTTCAGTGAACTTATCCAATCCAATAAACTCCAAATTAAATGAAAACTATTCTTGTTAATGATAATGATTACACGAATTAATAATTTATACGCTTAATTAAAACTTTAATTTAAGATCAAACTATGATTGCCAATAATCCAGCTGTTTGTTTTTATATGTTTTCTATTTTTTAAAATAAATAAATAGGCCAAACCAAAGAAACCTCTTACTATCGGACAGAAAGTGGTGCAAGGGATAAGCAATTTGATATTACTTAAGTAAATATCGTGTGCGAAGTTTTGTATATGTAAAAAATTCTTGTTGGAAGACTTACCTACCAAAATTAAGTGTGCGGCACAAATTAGTTCGAATTAGTGACAAAAAACCTCTTATTATAATTTATAAATATATATTTTATTAAAAAAAAACAGAGAGCTATAGTTCAGTACAGAACATTCCTCACAGATTCATTGTTTTATATGATAAATGAATTTTAAATAAGTTGCTTTAACTATTTTTGGCCTAGAAGAACAAAACTAAAACAATTCCTTCATTATGATTAGGTGTAGGAATAAACCAAATAATGGGTTGTCTTTTTCCCTTTAGGTATATCGATTCAAATCAAAAATTAAATAAAAACGAAATGCAAAATCGTGCATAAAAAATTGTGATACAAATTATTCGTCAAATCCGTGGTGTAATGTAATTGAGAATTTGCTTTTTATATATATATATATATATATATATATATATATATATATATATATATATATATATATGAGTTAAGATCCATTTACATTAAGTTTTATATATTTTTTGTATAGGGAAATAGATGGTTGAGATTAACTTTTTACTTTTCTTCTCAAGTTATAATTTTCATATGTTCTACCGCTAATATAAGCTATTCGTTTCATGCTTATCTAACGATCCAAAAAACGTATAAAACTTTAAAAAAATTATCATGTGTAACTGGATCCTATCCATATATTATATATATTGAAATTATATTTGATGGACTATATTGACCGCTAAAATTTTACCTCTAAGGGACCGGTGCCCCGAATTTTAGAAAATTCAAATTTTACCTTAAAATTTTTGAAAAATTTTAATCTGGTCTCTTCGAAATTTTTAAAAAATAATATTAAACTTTAAAATTATAAATATTTT
Source organism: Hibiscus mutabilis (assembly GCA_019671005.1). Taxonomy (NCBI): domain Eukaryota; kingdom Viridiplantae; phylum Streptophyta; class Magnoliopsida; order Malvales; family Malvaceae; genus Hibiscus; species Hibiscus mutabilis. The sequence goes on from CM033756.1 coordinate 2,733,081, forward strand.
TAATTAAATTTCTTTAGCATAAAGTACAAATCCATCTTTTAAAATAATAATAATAATAATAGTAATAGTAATTTATTTGGGACATGTGTGAGCGTACATGTTGTACATATAAAAAATTACCCCGGTTGTAATGTAACTCGTAACATTAGTGTGATATTGTTTTTGTTGTGGGTTCTTCATCTAACATATGTCCTCTTCAAATAAAAGAGTTTTATTTTACTTTATTTTTGTCACGATATTTTTTCAGACCATACAAAATGTCAACTTAATGTGTTTTCAAGCTGTCTTTAATGAGAAAAGAATAGATGTTATTGAGAAAGAAGAAAGAAAATCGAACAGATAAAATTAAGTTCTATTTAATCATTACAATATTCCGATTTCAAAATGTCACTAAGAACACATTAATCATCAAAGAAAATCATTATCTTCAAAATAATTTTTAAAAATTGGCGTCCACCAAATTAATGTTGTCTCAAAATTTTAATTTTTTATTCATTAATATTATTTTTAAATTCAAACAAATTTCTTTTTTCTATGATTAATATTATCTAATAGTTCACCAACAACCGATTGATTTAATAAAATAAGACATTAAGTCTTTAGATAAATTTAATTCAAATATTTTAAATAAAAATAATTAAGTTAAAAAATTAATTAATCAATAAATTAATTAGGCATGTTTATGTCAGAAAACAGTTATTTTATCTCATCGGAAATATATACACTATAGTCATTAGTGAATGCCTAAGGGTATAAATGGCAGAAGTCCAAATGTATAGCCAGTCAAAGAGAAAGCCCAGATAAACTAGGGGCTAAATACAAAATAAACAGAGATAGAGGATGTAATAGAAAAATCATTACCCTCATCAGTATTTAACATTTTGGGGCTCAGAAGAAGCAATATTTTTCTAATTGACCTCGACGCTCTCACTCGCTCATTCAGACTCGGTGACCACCCTCAAGTTTTTTTCGCCTCCTATCTTTGTCTCTCTCATAGCTCGCCAAGCTTTCATTTCACACGGCAACATCGACGCCAATTTCGGCTGTGCTTGGCAGATTCCGGCTGTGCTTGGCAGATTCCGGCGATTCTCCGGTTGCATATCATGTGATGTTAGATTCTGATCACCAGGTCACTCCCCCCCCCCTCGAAGGAGCAATTTTCAGTTTCATTGTTCTCGCGTTCTTCTTCCGATCTCTCTTTCCTTTTTCTTTTAATTATAAATACGTTCTTTTTGGAAAAATACTATAATCATGTATTATTTTCAAAGAAATGTAACTGCAAAATCAAATCTAATTCTTTTTCTAGATTTGATTGTCTTTCACTCTGCAATAATCTCAGCTTAGAAGCTATTTTTTTTTTCAAATATATTATGCCTTTTTGATCCCACGTATTTTGCAGTTTTTTAATCTCAAAGTTCTTCCGCTTTACTTAATTGAGATGCTTTGTTTTTCCACTTCCCCCTCTCATTTTCCAATGAATGCAGTTGCTTTGATACTTTGATCATTTCCAAATTAGGATAGCAATTTGATTTTTTTACAAGTAAAGAATAGTTTGCAGTTTTGATTCAGAGATTACAAGTAAAAAAGACAATATTTCCTTTATTTTTCCACTCCGCAGAATATTATACTTGTCTTTTTTCACATTCACTCATATTCATCGCATCCCGTCAGACTCAAGTTCCCTTTTTCTTATTTTCTTTCCTTTCCAAGCCTCCCTCTCCTTTTTTTTTTCTTTCGGAGGGTGGTTCCGGTTTTTAAATCGGTTTCCTGGTTTTGAATTTGGACCTGGAAATTGATCAGCAAAGGAAACAGCTTGAGTGACTTGAAGGAGTGTTGTATTTTGAATTGGTTAGGACTTATTATTGTTTGATTTGTATTTTTTCTTTTTGAAGTTTGTTCTGTTAAATGTACTCCTATTTAACTAACTTGTAGCTTGATTTGACAATTTCCCGGATTTTAGTTTTCTTTTTATATGTTTTAGGAGAAAAACTTTGGAAATTAATTTGGGATTTTTCGTTTGTGTGCTTAGCAGGTGTGGAAATGAACGGGATTCAGAACAGGAAAAGTCAGAATATTGAGAAATTTCCAGGATGCCTGGGCAGGATGGTAAACCTGTTTGATTTCAACTTAGGTGTTCCTCGAAACAGCCTGCTCAGCGATAAACCGCACAGTGAGGATGGTGATCTCTTTTTTCATGGAAAAACTAGTTTTCTTTTTTGGTTACGCAGGGTGTTGGCGGAGCTTCTCCGTTCGGTGCAGCTTTTGGCTGCCAAACGGAGCCTTAGATAAATTGTGTACAATGAATCAAGTGTTGCTTATTGGTACTTATAGTTGCTTATGCTTTTATTATATGTTTACCTTGCTATTTTGACATGGTGATGGTTGAATGGGCAGGTTCCTCACTCACAAGGAGTCAATCTGACCTGGTAAGGATTGCGAGCCCCACATTTGGAGATCTTATAGAGGATAAAGCGGTAAGCATTGGTTTTTTAATCTGCAATAGTAATTATATAAACAAGTTGCAAACAGATTCTTTTCAGAACTTGTCTCTGTCTGTATGTTCCACTTGTATTATAAAATTAAACATCCTAGTATCCTTACCTGTGTTCAATTTTTTTATTTGTGCAGATTGTATCTGAGTTAAGGAGAACTTTGTCAAACAAGAAAGGTAATGGAACAGCCATGAAGATGCTCATAGCCAAGGAAATGTCAAAAGAAGTAGAATCTAAGCGTGACCCACCCAATGTGGTTGCTAAGCTGATGGGGCTCGACTCAATACCAAAGCAGCAGCATAATTTAGCTGCACAAAGATGCCATTGTAAAGGTCCTTCGCGACGTTCTTTGAGTCAATCTGATATACCAAGGGAAGGCTGGGAGCGAGGCCAAGTCTTTTCAGCCAAGCAAATGCAATGTGAAGGAAATCTCTGTCAAGAGCTGAACAAATGTAAAGATGCTTATGAAATCTGGCAACAGTCCTCTAGGACAACTAACACAAGAGACAGCTCTCCACTTAAAGGCAGTTATAATGATAACGTGAATGAGAAAAGAATGGCTCTAGTTCGTCAAAAGTTCATGGAAGCTAAACATCTGGTGACAGATGAAAAACTTCGCCAGACCAAGGAATTTCAGGACGCACTGGAAGTTTTAAGTTCCAATAGAGAGTTATTCCTCAAGTTTCTGGAAGAGCCAAATTCTACATTCTCTCAGTATATTTACGATTTCCAGTCTTTAACTCCTGAGGCAAAGCATATCACTGTTCTTAGACCTTCCATGATGGTTGACAAAGAGAAACTTTCTGGAATAGGAAATAAGGGAGATAAACAGACAAAGAAAGCTGCACAGATGGGTCAAGTAACTAGTTGGGATAGAAACAACACTGCATGTTATCCTCCTTTCCCCGGTCCAAATGTTGATGAATATTCTTCCCAACCAACTAGAATAGCGGTATTGAAGCCCAGCCTTGAGAAGACTCAGGACATTAAGACTGCCGCATCTCCATCTTTCTCATCACCTAGGTCAGTGCATCGCGAAGATTCTTTTGAGGAACCTGAAGATGATGGTGTACGAGAACAGAGAGAAGTGGCCAAGGAAATCACTAGACAGATGCAAGAAAGTATGATGCATCACAGGAGGGAAGAAACATTGTTTTCTTCTGTGTTTTCTAATGGTTATATCGGTGATGATAGTTCGTTTAATAGATCTGAAAACGAGAGTGCTGTGGAAAACCTCAGTGACTCGGAAATCATGTCACCAACTTCTAGACATTCTTGGGATTACATCAATAGGTTTTGTAGCCCTTACTCTTCCTCTTCCTCTTCCTTCAGCCGTGCTTCATGTTCTCCTGAGTCCTCAGTTCGCAGGGAAGCAAAGAAACGTCTTTCAGAAAGATGGGCCCTGATGGCATCAAATAAGAGTTCTCAAGAACAAAGGCAAGTTGTGAGAAGCTCAAGCACATTAGGTGAGATGCTTGCTCTTTCCGATACCAAAAAGTTGGTGAAATCTGAAGAAGAGGGAAATAATAAGGAACAAGAATCTGAGGGATCAACTTCATGCATATCTTTGCATAAAGAAGAAAGTACGAGTGATTCTCCCAAGAACCGTCTCAGGTCAATATGGCCCCCATCTTCTACTGCATATGGTGGAAGGCTTGAAGTTGAAGTTCCAGATCCCGGAGAAAGCAAAGAACAAGTTTCCAAGGAAATGGCAAAGGCAAAGAGTATGAAATCAACTTTGAAGGGAAAAGTTTCAAGTTTATTTTTCTCGAAGAATAAGAAAACAAATAAACAAAAATCTAGTGGGTCTCAAGCTACTGATGTATCTCCATCTGCAACTCCTGGAACACCTGGTTCACCCATAATTCATCCTCGAAAGATTAGCAGTAATGCATCTCAGTGTGTTGACAGTTGCAACCAAGAGTGTTTCTCCGAAACTCGTTTACCAGATTTGACTAGTATGGGACAGAAACAAAGCATGATTTCCTTCCAGGTATTTCAAACTTCTTGATTTTCTTAACAATTCATATGTTTATTGAGTGTTTACATCTTGTATTATACACATACATCAAATCTGCTCTAGTGTTTCTATGCTGATCTGAGATTTGACTGATATGATGTTCAAGATGGAAACTGGAAAGTGCAACAATATTGCCTCCCATTTATTTAATCTAGAAGAGAGGAAGCTAGCACATAATAAACCTTAAATGTTCTTTTACCTTTATCTGAAGAGTGAGCAATGCTGAAGATGATACAAGTATAATTCCTCGAATAGGATTGAATAAATTTTCCCACTATTAAAGGTTGCTCTCATATCTAAGAGTATCATTATGTTTATATTCATTTATTGTTCTTAGCTAAGACAAATATTAATCATCATCTTAGTCAACTTTAAGAGGTCAGTACTGTGATTTGAACAACATGAAGTCAGATTGTCTTCTAAACTTCTATTACTTAATCACTTATCAATACTATGGTCACTTATTGCAGGCAGGGTTGTCTGTAGCGAAAACGTCAATGGCTGCCCATCTGAGTGAGAATCAGGAGCAGCCGAGTCCTATATCAGTTTTAGAACCTCCATTTGATGAGGAAGAGAACACAGTTCACGAGTCCTCTGGCAGTTTCAAATCTCTGCACCGAGGTAAAACTTCACTTATTAATACCGGGAGTGTTTATTACTTGTCTGATTTCTTATTTCCTCTTATCCTCATTTATTGCCCCTTTTAATAATACAGGTTTGGAGGTGCCACTTAAGTCTAACTTGATTGACAAGTCACCACCTATAGAATCAATTGCTCGTGTCCTATCATGGGGTGATTCTTGTTCAGAGACGGCCTCAAACCTCTCTACGGTTTCCCCCGGCGCCAAGGAAGAAGAACAGGATTGGGTTTTCTCGGTCCAATCACTATTATCAGCCGCTGCTCTCAATGGGGAGGTGACAGTCGAGTCATTTAGATGGCATTCACCTGAAAGCCCGTTGGACCCATCCTTGAGAGAGAAATATGCCAACTTGAATGCCAAGGAATCTCGACACGAGTCCAAGCAACGAGAATGGAGATCAAAGAGGAAGCTAGTGTTCGACTGTGTGAATGCAGCATTACTAGAAATCACAGAGGGTGATGCACCCATGCTGGTTGACCAAGTGTGGTCCCGAATGAAGGAATTGTTTTCCAGTGAGGTGAAATGTGGTCTGGACAGCAACGACCTTGTGGTGCAGAAAGAAGTGGTGAGTGAAACGTGGGTTGATGAAATAAGATTGGAAAAGGATAGTTTGGGAAGGGAGATAGAGGGGAAGTTGCTAGAACAGCTTGTGGAAGAGGCAGTGGTGTGGATTTGACCAAGTAGGCCCTCTCCATTCATTGTAACTCTTTTTTTTATTGTTTTTTTTTTTGGGTTGTGAATTTGATTTTTGAACAACGATCATCATCCTCACGTAATGCTTTATCTGTTTAATTATCTGTATATAATAATAATAATAATATTAAAAACTATTGCTCTCATTGAATTAGCATTAAAATATATTTCCACTACTTAGAGTTATGACAGTACCGACAGTGTGTCCATCCTCACCTTAGGTGGAGTGTTGACCCACACTCCTCCGTCTGTTTTTTTCTTTGTCAGGTTAGATAAGAAACAACTAAACGGAGCATCATAAAAATATATGAAAAAAACAATATATCATTTTTTTAAAAAAATGATTTTGTAAAATATAACGTTATTTGTCAACGATTTATAGAGTAAGTAGTTAAAGTCCTTACTTGACATCCATTCTTTTCCTTAAGTTGTGGTCAAAAAATATAATATATAAATATCTAATCCTAAAAAAATGAGAGAAGTAGCTTTCTACTCCCTCTCTCAACACAACAAAAAATTATGAGAAAGAACAAAAGTCCAGTTATTTTTGTTTATTTTTTCCCTTTTGATTTATTATATTGTGCTTCTTAATATATATGTATATATACACCTCCTATTGTATAAATAAATCATGCAACCATTTTAGTGAAAAACAAAACAATATGGGTAAAAAGGCTTTAGGCAGACTATGTTTCCATGTGCTCTGAATGCAACCATTTTATGCAATTTGCAAACAATTTTTGCCAATGCTAAAATTACTTCATATAATAAAATCATGCAAGAATTATAATATGTATACAACACCCACAACTTCTTGTATATATCTATCGGACAAAAAGAAGGTGGTCTTTCAAACCATCGCAGGTTAACTTTACCCTCGATTAGGTGACAAAAGAAAATGATTAAAAAAAGATTTCACAAATTTCCAGGATTTTCTTATTACAACGAGGAGAAAACAAACACCTTTCCCATAGGGATGTCCAAAGGAATATTGCTGTGGTAGTGGTAGGACAAACACATGGGAGGCGACCAAGTAATATTTATAACATAGGAAAATAAAATTGATATAAAAATAACATAAACACGATATGAATACACGAATATCTCAAAATTTATACATAATATAATTTTTTAACATATCAATATATGTATATGTATAATATCTTAAGCATAATTATGATACAAAGAAAATCACAGGCAAATTGTAATACCTGATTTTTACCCGGGATCCTATATATTTTGATAAATAAGCCAAATAAATAAAAAAAGTAATGTCCAAAACAGAAAATGTCTAAATACAATTTCAGAGTCTATTTTACATTTAAAAAGTCCAAAGCCCGAATTTAATAGGCTCAATACATGTTTCTATGCCTAAATCTCATTTGTATCAGCCCAAAAAACACACTTGTATTTCTTCAGCCCGCCAAAACGGGATACATGTCAGCTCAAGAGTGGTCAATGCCCTTTCACTTGGATCAATTCTTCGCTGACATCAGTGCCTGCATCAGCCTATAAATAGCCTGAAGAGAGAGAAAATTGAGGACCATTATTGCGTAATTATTATCTAAATAATTGTGGAGGAGAGAAAAGAATTCGAAATGTCTTAATTGGAAAGCCGAAGAGTCACCTGAAACACAAAGAGCTCGTCGGAAAAGATGATTGATCCTTCACCGAAACTTCGTTTGCATGCTGAAAAGGTAAAATCCTTCTTCCTTATTCATTTTCTGCAAATAAACATGAAATAAAAGTTAGATCTAAGTTCTAAAGCTAAAAAACAGTAGCAATGTGTCAAATCTTAAGAAAAGATTAGATCTAAAGGAGCAATGAAAGTCAAAAGGTCTTATCTTGGTTGATTAATGTTTGGAAGCTGTCGAAATTTGTTTGTGGTGGCCGGACAATTTTTACAATGTTGTTGGAGTCGAAAATGAGATAGTTTGGGTTCGGGTAGTTAGTTTAAGTGGGGAAGACGGGTGATTATGTTGAATCGGATAATAAATTAAGGTTTAGGACAAAAAAAGAAAAATTTTGAGAGTTTGAGAGTTTCAATATTGCGGTCGAAAATCGTCTCACGGCGGCCGGCCAAAACCGGATGATGGTCGGAAGAGTTAGGGTTGATCCGAGTGAATTTGAAAATGACTGAAAACGACGACTGATGGTGGCCGACGTCGCCTCTAGCGGCCGGTGAACAGGCTGAGATTGGTTAGGGATGGTGGTTGCAGATTGAAAAAAAAATGCTAAAGAACATTGTTTATGTTCTTAAGAAAATAGTAGGTTTGATCGGAAAAAAACATGAAGAGAAAGAGTGTGGATGTTTATATTGGATCAAACAGGAAAAAATGAAGAACAAGTGATGAACACATGAGTTTGATCCATTTTAGGAGGTGAAATCTTGGCTTTTGATGTTTAAGTTGAGAGAAAATGGGGAGGTGAGAGAGAGAGAAAGAGTGGGGAGAGTTATGATCGTTTTGACTCGGTTTGAGAGCTTTTATACCCTAAGTTAAACGACACCGTTTTGGTGCCAGGTTAACTCGATCGAGTCAGGTTGAGTCAAAGATCCGCGATCTACTTCCGGGTTCACCTAGTTTGGGCCACTTTGTTTCGCTTTTCTTTCAATTTGGTCATTATTATTTGTAATTTGGCACTCATATTCTAATAGTAGTTCAATTTGGTCCCTATTTTCTTAATTTGTTTAATTTAATTGCTTAAAGTTTGTTTAAATCATATATATGTTGCATGATTTAAAATAAAATATATAGTATAATAATTTAAATGATTAATTCACTTAGTTTAAATAATTAGAGCTCTAAATACCAGGTTCTTTAATTAAATCAAATAATTCAAATAGGTGAGATAATTTTAGAAAATAAATAATTATTAAATAGAAACTTTAAAGTCCTAAGCTGGTTAGTGTATCATTGTAATGAGATGTTAATCAATGAGGCTTTTTAGTAGAACATTTAATATTTCATTTGAACTTATAACATGTAATCACACATATTAATTAAATTAATGTTGAATTAGGGTTAGGTTTAAATAATTAGAGCCATTAAATAAATAGAAATATTATTGATTTAGGGCTTAATATGGATAGTGCCCAAGCAATTGGGTGTTATCACATAAATCACTAAATTCGATAATATTCATAGTTTTTAACCAATTCAATTAATTAAAGCCCTTATTAAGTTAGAACTTAAAATTAACAAAAAAATAATTGGACGTGCATAGAAAATCTTTTATGTTGGCGTATATTTTAGATATGAATTGAAGTATCCTAAAGTAACTAGATGTTTCAAAACTCATATTCGCCCAAAATTATTTTTTTATAAAAGGATATTTCCATTTAGAATTTAAATCCATGTTAATAAATATGGACAAATTAAATTCAAATTATTGTTCGAAATGTCAAAATGCGACGTAAAATTTAATAAGATACCGATAACGAGCGTTTGTAAGATGCTAATCCTTCCCCACACGTAACCGACTCCTGAACCCAAATTTAAAAAAATAAATCTCTGGTTGATTTATGGTGTCCGGTCTACCAAAGTGTCTGGTGGCGACTCCAAATTATTTTCAAGATTAAAGGCAAATCCGATTTAATACGAAAAACCCTAATTTTCAGGATTAAATGAATTAAAACGGACAAAAACCCTGATTTCAAAAAGGAACTAATCGTCAGGCTATTTTCACACATTCGGTTTAGAAATGATTGTGACACAAATATAACACACATATACGAATTGTTAGATCTAGATGAATGGAACATAGGTAGTACTCATTTCATGAGATTTATCCGTGAGATTTCAGGTGTGATTTCCTATTAAAACCTGTGGTTTGGTTAGGTAAATTTTCTAACTAGCAAAATGGATTATGATCTAGAACTCAATAAAGAAATACCTGTACGATCTGCAAATTGCTCAAGAAAGAGCAACTGGACAGTATAATAAGAGACGATGACCAGAAACATAATCAATACTAGCACAGAGAAATACATCTCTCTCTACATACAGACACACATGCATATATATATATATATATATATATATATATGTTATCCATCAATGGGCATGAATATGACCCTTCAGTTATATGGAAAACCTAGAAAAAAAATTAACAATATTCATGCAGGACACATAACCATAACCGACACTTATCCTTGAGTCCAGGTAACATAGCTCTTCATCTATCTAGTTTGGAACAATAAGGTTGACGAAGAGAGAGGAAAACAAAAAGACGGGATTCGAACTTAAATCAAGTGCACTATATTATAGGTTGAGCTGTTTAGGAATAGTACATTTACTCTGACAACTCGGTTTAATGACAATCATAATACAATATTACACCAAACAACGAACTTCTCATATATACAGAATGTCATTATCACCACATTCAGTTAGGGCATCGTTCCATAGGTGCAATTAAAAAGCAATACAGAAAACATGGTTTGAAGACCTATATACATCTGACTCCCTTCACAAAAAGTAAAGAGTAAAAGGACTTCATACTTGTACTTGATCAGTTCAAGATACAGAAGATACAGCTGCCGGTGAGATGGACCATTCTTTTTGTTATTGTTCTACTTGGACTTCATACTTGCAGATGCATTCTGGTTTAGTAAACTGTATTTATCAACACCGTTGTATCTATCACCACTGTTCAGTCCATACTGCAATACCCAATTCAATGCTATGATTTACGGTACAAAAGCCAATATTATATGGAAATTGCTGCACATGGATAAATAGAAGTGGAAACAAAACTCAGCATGAATGAATGTCCCATTTTAAATTATAGTAATTCTCGACAAAATTTCGATTACTTATATGAACCAAAGTTACATAAAAAACAGCAGTAATGAACATCAGAAAAATTGCTTTGACATATGGACCACCCTTTTGCATTACAGATGCTGTTTGTCAACCAGAAGAAAGTTACTAAACCCCAAAGCCAAAAAAAATAGTTAAACAAGATAACTTCCTGCCAGGATCACAATATCCCCCCAAAATTCCAAAAGGGGGAGAAGATATAAAGAATTGAAATCATGATTTCACAACTGAACTAAAGACACAGAGTACCATGTACAAGTATCATTGATCAGTCATTGTGAACTGAGATATCTCAATCACATTGACAGCTGTGCACTGCATACATAAAAGTATTTTATTTCTAACTCAGATATCAGACTGCAAGGCTGGGACAAATGACACTGAGTTGGATTATTAGTTTGTTTCAGATCAGACCAATGACTTCTATAGATTCCATACATCTAAACCAATTAGATAGTATCTAATAGCAACCAGGCTGAGTTTCACACATGGAATTATCGTTTTAGTTCAATACTACATATGGTTTAGTAACTTGTGAGTGTGGATCTCAATAAGATTAATTTTGTGGATTTAAATCTGAAAAAATTCAGATATTTGGAAGCATATCTGAAATAAAATCAAATTTACACTTGTGAACTGCATACATGTTCAACCACAGCTCATTTGCTACTGAGATTCTGGATTGTGATGCTAGGTTAATGACAGTGAGTTGGACCATTCATTTGTCATCCTATCACCAAATACTTCAATAGATTCCCTACAATAATTTACATAGTATGAACGTAATGAGATCCACAGTCTCTATGATACTAATTCATGGACCCATTTCCACAGGCAACAGTCATCATTCAATCTAGAATTAGATGTCACTCGGTTTTATTAGGTTATTCTGTATGATGAGATATCCACTGAGTGACATCTAATTCTAGATTGAATGATGACTGTTGCCTGTGGAAATGGTTCCTTGAATTAGAATCCAGCCGTATTTTTCTGCTAACAATGAGTTATAAACAATTTAAGTCAGGATACCTTCTCTCTTATCCGTGATCCCCAGATGTCAGAGTGTGGTTCCCTGCCATCACCCTTGGCTGAAGAAGATGTGTGGCTAGACTGAGGATTTAGGAGGTTACCTCTATTACTTTCATAATCATCCTCATCGTCGTCGATGTCTACTCTTCTAGTGGATACCATTGCCCGCAGAATTATTGCCACTAGCAAAGCTAATGCCTACAGGAATAAAAATAAAGGAAATAAGCAAATTTACTGGACATTTGAAAAATTAGAATATATAAACTAAAAATTTCTACCCATACATTTTTAGTTCTTAACAGTTTTATTCATCCCAATACAAAAATGTGGGCCTAAGATGGATTCTTATATTTTCAATTAAAATTTTCATTTTCTTTCAATTTTAACAAGAAACTATTAAAGAACAAACAAATTGTAATTACAAAAACAACAAAGTTGATATATTGTAAGCTACAATCAAGTTGTGGTTGAGTATAGGCAGTATCTAAATTACAATATTAATTGTTTTTTCTGAGAAATTCACCAATGATCCACCTATCCATCCAATCAATGGTTGGGCAGCAGCTCAAGGGATTATTTAATCAAGGCTCAGTTTAGATCTGGCATTTGAAAATGCAATGTTGAAATCCAATCCAAGTTGAACAGTTTTTTTCACATGAAAGAAGTTGCAAAACATGGCCAGGTGATCATTGACCAATATGTTAAAATATCAAAGATTATCGTAGATCTTTCATCTGGTGAACTGCCGCAGATCAAAAAGTATGTGTATTTGGTTACTGCATTTTCTTTTGAGTTTTAGAGCATAATAATTGGAATCAATTAATTTAGTAAGTTATAAAATGCTTGAAAATGGCCTAGAATATACCTGAATTATGACCACACCGATCCCAACCCATTTACATATACCAATGTTGTCTTCAACGAAGGATCTGAGGATATCAAGTTCTCCAGTTGGGTCAAATGGAATATCCTGTCAGAAAATATGAATTTAGTAATATAAGATTATCTGCCCATGATCTAAGGCATAGCATCTCTAGAAAAAAAAAAACAATGCACCAAAAAAAGGTGATACCTTCTCCCAGCTACGGTCAATTGCAATAAATGCCACCAAAGCAGCTTCTATTAGAATGAAAACAATTTTGAGAAATGTGTACTGGCAGTTTGATTATGTCAAGGAAAAATATTTAACAGAATGCAGTCAGTTGGATAATTGGCAGGACAGAATAACTATGACACTTTGATGTTTGTTATATAGCTTATAAATCACTAGGTATTTAGTTTTAGAGAGACTTACAGTGAAAACGTATAAGAATAAATTCTGAAATTTGTGCTTAAGATTTGATCCTAATTAGCACCTCATCTTCATTGCTACTATCACTTCGTGGTATAAAAAGCATATGTAAAGTTAATGAACTTAAATTTCAATATATAGAAAACTATTGTCTGAAATTTGCAATTTTCATTACAAACTCATGCTAGCCTCTATAATATGGATATTCAGAAACCAGACTCCAAGCCAACTTCACTTGAAAAGCATATATAAAGACTCATCTAGGTAGGATACGAAGCAAAGGCAGCAGCCATTAATAGATTCAGCTGCTATGCAACCAATGAGAGTAATGCAACATAGCACAATGCCCACTCCCATAAAAGAGTATATGAACCTAAAAGAAGAAGAAGAAGAAGAAGGACATCAACTTAACACTCAAGTAAGCATTACCAAATACAAACATTCAACCACAAGTAACTGCAAAACCAATGGTTATATAGCTAATCATATGAAATGACCAACTGAGAGAGACACAACCCAAGTTCTGAATTGTAATTGACAGAGAAATATTAAATCCAATGCATTAGTATTAAAAAAATCACTTTAAACTTTATACTCGTTAAAAAATCTGCTCAGTACACATTAAAGGCATTCGGCCCTAAAGTAATACTCGACTAAATTTATAAGAGTTAAAAGCAAGAAACAAGAGAAAAAATTAGCATCGAGTTAGTGATTCTAATACAGTATGATTTTTTTGCACAACTAAACAAACTTCACCTAGCAACCCTGAATAAGTTTTTCCTGAATTATAAATGCAATATTATTCACATTAGCTACTCTGTCTATTTTTTTTTCATGAATATACAATAAAAATCATGTACACAACTCATGAGAGTATATGATCAAAGACTTAAGGTATATAAATCTCTAAGTGGCCTTATGTTCTTATACTATAACCTGCATCCGTCCATTTTTTTTCAATTTGATTTGGCAATTAATGAAGTGTCCACTTCAAAATTCCTTAAAACAAACTATTATTTGTAAAACAAAAATAATAAATAGAGTAAGTAGTAGTACCATGGAGCAGGTAGCTTGACGGAGCTCAAGTCAAAACCGATCCCATTATCCAACTCAGATACCAGACCGACAGCAAAGCCGTCGAGAATCCCAGCCGCTTGAGCTCCAACCTCCGTTCTTGAAATGGCGAGAGCAGATAGAGACGACTCCGGCGAGGCAACTGAAGGCGGAGGAAAATTGGGGACCTGATGGTTCCATTGATCCAACATCCATATGGAATAGAGTATGATGGAAACTCCAATAAACCCTTGGAGAAAATTCAAAAACTTGAGAACAAAAGCAAACGAAACATGGTAGCAATTCGACTGCATTGCCTTCGATTTCAATCGACTTTCGATTTCCTTTTTTTCCTTTAAAAAAAAAACCCCTAATTTCGATTATGATTTTGGGGAGATGTATATGGGATGTAAGCGGCGTTGTTGGATTTTACTTATTTTTAGCATTGTATTTGTATTTTTGTTATGTATGGTAATACTTTGGCGTGGCGCGAGAAGGGAATATGAGATTGACCGTTGGAGAAGTCGAAACAGAAATGGTTAGTTGTTTGGATAAGTTGGGCCTTTTATTAGCCTACGGCTTCAACTAACATACAGCCCATTGGCTCATTTGACAAGCCCATACATATGTGACCCATAAATATAAATAGTTAAAGTATTTTGTTTGGTATAACCAAAATTATTTATTCAATTAAATATTGTAAAAAAAACGTTGGAACAATTAATAATTAATATATAGTTTTTTAAGGATTTTTTTTCTTTTTTTATATCTTTTATTTCTGGTGGTTTGATAGGTTGGTGTTGTCAGTTTTTGGCTAAGAAATTGTCATTCATGCTTTTGTCATAACCTTTATTATATTCTCTCAGTTTTTTCTTCTTTTTCACTTTTTTTAATTTTTATTTTTTACATATTTGATTTTTGTGTGATTTGATTGAATAAATTTTTTATTTTTTCAACGAAAATGATTGATATTTCTCTACTATTGTATCACGTTTTATCTACTATTATAACACGTTTTTTTTTCTTTTCCCTCAAAGTTTTCTATCCTCTTATAACCTTTTCATCAACTTCGAGGGTGTTTCAGTTACTTTTGTACTCAAGGGCATTTCAATCATTCTAACACATTTGTACATTTTAGTATTTTTCGTATGCTTAGGGTTTCTGACTCTTATTAATAGGTTTTAAAGGTATTTTAATAATTCTCCAAAATTTAGAGCTTCAAATTCAATTATTAAGTCTTAGGAACATTTTGGTAATTTAACACCACTAAAGGTATTTCGATCTTTTTATAGTATTATGTATTTCATTATAGTCTATTGTCCATTATAAAATGATTCATTATTCAAATGCAACGAAAAGTGTTTATAAGCTTCCAACAACATGAAGTATAGGTAGCAAAACATGGAGTACGAGTACTAAATTATGGAGTACATGCACTAAACAAGTGAATATTGTGCCCTATTTGTACTAAAGTGGTCTATGATGTTTATAAATTTAATTAATACCGATACTAACTGTGACTTTCGATTTGATAATAATATCGGTACCATAGAGAATATGTATCGATACTCAACCTTAAAAAATCTCAATTTTGAAGGATACAAGTACTTGTTCATCGAGTATCGATGCTCAAACTATAACACCCTCGATTTCTTCTTAATAATTTATTTATGTGAGAATTCTATGAGAAAGGAATTAAGTGATCAAATCAATATTTGTTGGGGGGCGAATTAAAAAGAGTTAGGAACTAAGGAGCATTTGTGAAGTGACCAAAAAGAGAAGATTTGAAACTCAAACATTGCATGCTAAATTAAAACTTAACATAAGAAATGTGGGGCATGAATCGGTTACCTTGAGACAAGTGGACTAAATTCTTTAGACTTAGCTTAAACAAAGAACCATCTTCTTCTCTTCTCTTGATCCTTCCTCACCTAAAGCTTGCTTAAGGAAAATAGGGGGAGAATTGGTGCTTGATAGACAAAGGATTGGAGTTAGATTAAACCTTGCATGTGTTAAGAAGTAAGTTCCCCATTTTTTACTTGTTGATAGTCTTGGTTTTGGAATTGTAGTTGTAAACGATAATTGTGGATTGAATTTGTTGAGCTGAATTAGTTGATTTAAATGAGTAGGATCTTGACTACAATTGTGTATGGAGCACGTAGTATGTAAGAATCGAATAGAAGCTACTATAAGCATGCTAAGGAATCGAAATCAATACCTTGTTAACCATGTTATGCTTAGATTCTGAAATTTTAGAAAGAAACATAGATGACTGAATTGATTGCCGAAACTGTAATTACCTTGGATCGAATTAAGGAAACTGTTTCGGTTCATTGAGGTTTAAGGGGACTGTTTTAATTGCAAAATTGGTGAATTAGATTTGAAATTATCAAGGGAAATTGTCTTAATG
This sequence comes from Hibiscus mutabilis, assembly GCA_019671005.1. Classification (NCBI taxonomy): domain Eukaryota; kingdom Viridiplantae; phylum Streptophyta; class Magnoliopsida; order Malvales; family Malvaceae; genus Hibiscus; species Hibiscus mutabilis. The sequence continues at coordinate 2,749,533 of CM033756.1, forward strand.
AATATTGTGAAGAAATAGACACAAAATTGAATTAGAAGGGCTGATTGTTCTAATGTGTTGGACAGGGTACAAGCTGTTCTGTTTTGAACAGTTTAGGAGAAAGGAGCAATTGTAGAGATTAAGTATCTAAATGCTTGTTTAAGACATACAAAATAGAAATTGATATTGGTATGCACAAATTTGATTTAGGATGATTGAAATAAGTAATTGGGGTAGAAAATGTTGTTGATTAATGTCTTGGACTGTTCGAATAGAAGGATTAATTGATAATGAATTGGTTCTAATGCTCCATTGAATTTCTTTATCATATAGACAAGAAGGAAATCGATCGAAAGGACGAGAGATTGAAAGGGGTGGCGATTCCCGATCAAGAATAAGTTGACATACCTGTGAGTGTAAATTTTAGTGGTTTAGTTAAACTGTTACATAATGGATGGTAAACCTGAATTGATGATTAAAGCCTAAATTCCCATGTATGTGTTATGGACGAATTGCTCTTCAAGGTAAGAACACCCAGGTGAGTGGTGATTGTTTGTCAGCCTTGATTATGATTTTAGTGTGGGATCATTGGCTGCATCAATTATTGAATTAGTAGTTATGATTGATTATTTGCAAGTTTTGATAATATAAGGGAATGAAGTGGAAATGATCCTAAATGCCTTGATTAGTATGTAGACCTAGCTTGTTTGGCATGCCAAAAATTTCTGAGCTCAGCTTGTTACGGACTACGGTCCCTTGTCGGTACCACGGTACCCTCAAATATATATCTGGTTCCATGGAAATTTCAATGGTAAAAACATACCATTGCTTGTTAACTACTTCGTGGGAAGATTGTTCCTAGGCAAGTACCTAATCAAGGCCTTTAAAATAACTTTTGGTTGCTCATTCTAAAAAGATTGTTGATTTGCTAATTACATGTGTATCACATGATTGGATGATAGATAGTTGTATACTCTTTGTAAGAGCATACTATAGTCGATCTCTTGGAAGATAAGAGATGATTGTATTACCTTTCAGTCAAGTGAGCTTGAGATTTATCAATTGGCTTACACTCATATAGTTTATTGTTTGCCATGGCTGAAAATTCTAATTACTCATATTGACTCCTTTCAGGAAAGGAAGAGATCTAGGTTGACCTTGGGGAGCTGCGCAAGTCACAAGAAAACTTTTGAAAGTATGTTTTGTGTGTTATATTCGAATCCTAAGAATGGTGGCACTAGAATGTAAATAATAATTTGATATTTTGGAACTTTGTGAAGGCTTGTAAGGTCCCTAAATTCTAAATACACATTTATGCTTTTGCTTGAATGTCTTGGTGAATTTGTTTGATGTGTTGTATATGAATGACTAGTATGCATGTTAGGTTCTTGTATAGATTGTTGTTTGTTTGTTAAAATATCTAAAGTATGAACATATGGTCTAGAAAGATTTAGATATTCTATGTATATAGTCATCCTCTAATGTATAAACATTTTAGTACACTTCTAATATCCCGATAATGAGTAGCTTGATCATCCACAATTTTATGAACTTTGAACAATTGCTCCCTTGACACTTAGTCAAATTAATGTTAATAGATCATATTGATGTTTTTAAATTGCCCATTTCAATTTGGGATTTGGTATCTTCTCTTCGAATGCTTACTTGTTGGGCAAGCAAGCTTGTCATGTTTTCTTAGTTGGGTAATACTTTAGGTAGTATCTTGTTGGGTGTTACATAATGTAATACTATAGAAATGCTTCGTTTGACTTGAATCATAGGTACATGGTTAATAGATGAAGAAATTTTTTATCTAACGATTAATCTAGTTCGAACCAATTTTATGTAGGTATAAGTGTGTCAAATTTGTAGACTTACCAATTGAGAGAGAATTGGTTGTTATATGAAAAACTTAAGTGGCGAATATTGCTTTTAGGCAAGCCGTTTTTGTAAGAGCACTAAATCGAAAAGTTTAGTGATTTTTTTCCTTGGGGTTTCATAACTTGCGATTTAAACTTGTAATCAACTAGCTATAAATTAGTTCCTTAACACCTTTAGCATGATATGTTTCTAAATCACGTGCTTCTTGTGTTGTTCGCTTGCATGCTTGCCTTTCAATGAAGGTTCTAAATTCGATGGGATGTATGTTTTGAACTATACTTCTTTGATGTTTGTACTTTTATCTTCCATTGAATGCATGTTTCTCCTAAGATTACGGTAGGTTGTTATACAAACATAGAAAATCCAGTAAAACATAAAATAGTCTAAACTCGTCCCAAAACGATCATATTTGATCTCGACAACATCCCGCACCAACCATATGATCATCTTTATACATTTCGGCATTATTTTAATGTAACATATAAGCATAATCAACAGTGGATCTTAGTGTGATAGTTTTGTGGCTTAATCAAAATTTTCATTTTTTAGCGATCTAACAAATTTTTTCAATAATTTTGAGAATTTAATAAGATTATTTTTAGAAAAATGAAGTTCTAATTAATATTTTTAAATTTTTTTAAAGATTTAATGGTTTTTTTAAATAATTTTAAGGTGGTTGCAAAGCTACTCAAACCCAAGCGCCTTAATTATTTTATACATTGGTAGTAAAAAAATTTCTCCACAAGTACCTTAGTTTTAGATTTTAGGATTTAATGTTTATGAATTTAAGTTTAGGGGTTTATAGGTAAAAGTTAAAATAAATACCCATATTACCCTAAACATAAATTATAACTTTAAATCATAAATTTTAAACCAAATCTTTAAATCATAAAATTAATTTATAAAAAAAAAATTATCCAAGTCAATATATTGAATATAAATTTAAATTTAAATTCTTAAAAAAATTCAAACTTAAAAAAGCCATTTATATTAAAAAAAACACGGTGTCCACAGGGGGACGGCTTGGTTCCGTGACGGCTGACGCAAACTTAAAGGTGGAGTGAGTCAGCAGGTTTCTTCTAGATACTTCTCTATTTTCTCCATTTATTCTCTCTAAAACCTTCCTCTTAAACCCTAAAACTCCCTCTGCTGCTTCTCCTCCGCCACCACCACCATGTACCGCTTTGCCACTTCCCTTGCCTCCAAAGCCAGGTAAAACCCTCCTCTACCCCCAATCTCTCTCTTTTCTCTCTAATGCGTTATTTTCATTCTTTCTAATTACGGTTGCTCCTTTCCAACGTGCAGGTTGGCTAAGAACAATGCCCAATTGGTAAGACTTTTTTTTTTCTCTCTTTTGATCCGAACATCATTCCTCTGTTTTGTAGTAGCCTGTGATTGTGATTTGGATATTTGTTTTAAGTTACAGATTGGGAATAGATTGAGTTGGAGCCGAAACTATGCGGCTAAAGACATTAGATTTGGTTTAGAAGCACGCGCCTTGATGCTTAGGGGCGTTGAAGAGCTGGCCGACGCTGTTAAAGTCACCATGGGTCCAAAAGTCCGCCCTTTATTCACATTTACTGTTCTCTTCTGCTTCCTCATCCTCTTCTTAGATTGTTGCTAATATGCGAATATAAAATACAATGTTAAAATGTTGCAAAGTATGGTTATATATACAATACTCCTGTGCATTTTTGGAAACTAAATCCGTTTTTGAAATTATTGTGAAAAATAGTGTAATTGGATTAAGTTTTCTAGCTTGACACAGTTTGGGACCGTGAAGGGTATATTATTTGGCTAATCATTTCTTCCTGATCTCATGGATTGATTTATGTACACACACACACATACATATATATGGATATATAATGGCTTCACTTCCTTCTAGAGACGGGCTGCTGGTTTGGAAGTTGTTAAACTAAAGTTAGTTGCTTTTTTTAATTGACTTTTGCACAGGGGCGTAATGTTGTTTTGGAACAAAGTTTTGGAGCCCCTAAGGTGACAAAAGATGGTGTAACTGTAGCCAAGAGCATTGAATTTAAAGACAGAGTTAAAAACATTGGTGCTTCTCTTGTAAAGCAGGTTGCAAATGCCACCAATGATGTTGCTGGGGATGGTGAGGTTCATATGTTATGCCAGACTACTAATTTAGTAAATCATGTTTGTTAATATTTGATGTTTTATCCTTACCTAAAAGCTTGGACGAAAACCATTGAAAAGACTAAATACAATGGCGCTACATGATCCTTCTGTCGTACTCAATTGTGGGAGAAGACTTCATTTAATTGTTTTTGTTGTTATATGACACAAGAGAAGATGTTGGAAATATGGGACAATCTGTGTGTTTTCATAAACATAATGCAAACCAAGATAACATGGGAGTATTTACTAATGTAATGCCTGTGCTGTTTGCAGGAACCACTTGTGCTACAGTCCTCACCCGGGCCATATTTGTTGAAGGGTGCAAGTCGGTAGCTGCTGGAATGAATGCCATGGATCTCAGACGAGGAATTACAATGGCAGTTGATGCAGTTGTGACAAATTTGAAGAGCAGAGCACGGATGATCAGCACATCTGAGGAAATTGCACAGGTTTGCTTTGACAAAAGTAGCTTTTGTTCCAACACTGGAAGGCTGAACATTATAGACAGGGCCACCATTGATCAGGTGTTCTGTGTTTTAAATATTACTCATACTGTTGTTTCCACTGAAGGTTGGAACCATATCTGCAAATGGAGAAAGGGAGATTGGAGAGCTTATTGCCAAGGCTATGGAGAAAGTTGGCAAAGAAGGTGTTATTACCATTGCTGTAAGTTGTTTCTTGGATTCTTTTCCTTTTATCCCTTTTCTGTTACTTGAGTCATGTTATTTATTTTCTCTGCCGTTTTCTGCCTGATTGGATTTGAGTTATTTCAATATATTTACTTTCTTTCTCTCTTAAATTGTTTTCAGGATGGGAAAACCTTGGACAATGAATTAGAGGTTGTTGAGGGAATGAAGCTTGACAGGGGCTACATATCCCCTTACTTCATCACCAACCAGAAGAACCAAAAATGTGTAAGTGTATTTTGGCATATAATATTTGGTGGTTCCTTGGCATGTTGCCGGGAAAAGTTGGGGCACTGCTTCTAGTTTGCTATGTAAACATCATAACTTGTGGCTAACAATTGGTTTTATTTTGGTAGGAATTGGAGAACCCACTCATTTTGATCCACGAGAAGAAGATCTCAAACTTACCTGCTTTGGTTAAATTTTTGGAATTGTCCTTGACAGTGAGTGGACCCGAGGAAAACTTCACATTTATGATCATTTGAATAATGCTATCACATTCATAGACAAATTTGTTGTGTTATTCCAGAAGCAAAGGCCTTTACTAATTATTGCCGAAGATCTTGAAAGTGAAGCACTTGCAACTCTCATTCTGAACAAGCTTCGTGTTGGTCTCAAGGTATTGTTCAAACTTTTCCATTTTAAATTCTAGCTATCATCTAGGCTCTTGGTATCAAGGTTCAGATCTTAATGTTTCTTATTGTGGTTGGTTTGTAAGGTGTGTGCTATTAAGGCCCCAGGCTTTGGAGAAAATAGGAAAGCTGGTTTGCAGGACCTTGCCGCTCTCACTGGAGGCCAAGTAGGTTTTCTCCCTATCTCAACTTAAGACCTCCAATACCATTGAATTATTAACCACCATATCCGTAACCTGTTTTCTTTATAGGTAGTAACCGAAGAACTTGGTCTTGACATCGAAAAGGTGGGAGCTGAGGTGCTAGGCTCTTGCAAAAAGGTTGGTTAATGAATACATCTTCAGGCTACACCAGCTTAAATGACAGTCTGCCTTCTTACTCAGTGTCTATAATCCCCCCTTCCTTTACCATTTTTTTGAAAGGTTTATATGTTAATTTTCTCGTGGATTTGTAACTGATTTTCATTGCTTGAAGTGTAGATTACAGTATCAAAGGATGACACAGTCATCCTTGATGGAGCTGGGGACAAGGCTGCTATTGAAGAAAGATGTGAACAAGTTAGTTTCACTGCTGCTTTCACTTGTCTTTTACAATTATCAGGCTTTTCTGTTTGTAGTATTCAGTCAATGGCTTATGATTATGCTACAGATAAGATCTGCTATGGAACTAAGCACTTCTGATTATGATAAAGATAAGTTACAAGAGCGGCTTGCAAAGCTTTCTGGTGGTGTTGCAGTTTTGAAGGTTAGTTAGTCTAAAGAGAAGATTATGATTCATCAAAATTTGTCAGTATGAATTAATGCAAATAAACTATGGAATACCCTAAAACAATTTGGTTGTTTCCCCTGAAACTGTTCTTTTCAAATAAAGCACACTGATGGAAGTTTGTTTTGTAGATTGGAGGAGCAAGTGAGGCAGAAGTTGGTGAAAAGAAGGATAGAGTTACTGATGCACTAAATGCAACAAAAGCTGCCGTGGAAGAAGGAATTGTCCCTGGTATGTTTTTAAATTGGAATTTGGCTGCTATTGGTTGATTTTGTTGGATTTATGTTGTCATATGGTATGTAAAGTTTTTCCCATTCACAGGTGGTGGTGCTGCCCTTCTTTATGCCTCAAAGGAGCTTGAAAACCTGCAAACCGCAAACTTCGATCAGAAGATTGGTGTTCAGATCATCCAGAATGCTCTTAAGGTTCCAACTGGTTATCCTTGTACTAATTAGAGTCTTTATTCTCAAACATATAACATGGCCTTTTCGGAGATAAATCTCAGGTTTAAGAATTCTGTAATGATGTTTATAATCCTTTTGTTAGTGTATGCTTCATAAGATAGGTCCCCAATTAAAATTTTTGAGCTTTATGAACTGAAAATATATTATGACAAGTGTAGACTGTAGAGTGTTGTATGTGTGATTTTAGTTCACACATTCCATGTCATTTCTACAGATGCCTGTATATACAATTGCTTCCAATGCTGGGGTTGAGGGCGCAGTGGTTGTTGGAAAGCTATTAGAACAGGATAACCCTGACCTTGGATACGATGCTGCTAAAGGTTTTCATTCTTTCTTTTTCTTTTTCCAAGGGAAACATATTAAAAATATTTGTGGGATTGTGAATTGGAATTTGGTGATCTTTTTTGTTACGATGTTTGTCCAGGTGAATATGTAGATATGGTAAAAGTGGGAATCATCGATCCTTTGAAAGTCATAAGAACAGCATTGGTAGATGCTGCAAGGTGATTTATAGAAGTCATACCATCTCATATGAACTGCTCCCCCCCCCCCCCTGGTGTGTTCCTTCATCTTAATTATGACTTGTGTGGAAATGCAGTGTGTCTTCTTTGATGACCACAACGGAAGCAATCATTACCGAACTCCCCAAGGACGAGAAGGAAGGAGCAGCCTCCCCTGGAGGCATGGGTGGCCTAGATTATTAGAGCTTTCATAGATGAGAACAACGTGTATGCTGTGTTCCGAACTTGTTGACTTAAACTTTTATATATTTGATAAAAAATGATGAGGTGAGATGATAAGAGAATAGTTTTAGGCTGATCCTGTTTATGGGGTTGCTGGAATTCTTGGGTTGAGAACTTTCTCATGTCCCATATTCATCGAGTAATTCATCAATGTTTTTCGTCTAGTAGCTGTTTCTTGTTCTAACATTCTTCTCCCAACATAAAATAGCGGTGATTCACGGTCAAAGGATGGTAAGAGGTCATTTTTGCTTTCCTATCTCTTGTTTTGATCATCGATTTTGAAAGAAAAAAAAAGTTATATGTATTCTTGTTAATTTGTTATGTTTTGATCATTGAGCTGTTGGCTTATGTTAGTTTGATGTAATTAATACTAAAATTTAGACTATGAATTTAACTTTTGAATTTCCTTCTCAGTTTGACCGTTTCTCCTCTTGAAAAAATACCCTTATTTTTTCTTCTCTTATAAAAGAAAATCCATTCCTTCACCTTGCAATCAGAATGGGTTGCGGAAAATTGTCCCAGTTAGCCGGAGCTGTTTTCCAACAAAACAAAATAATTAATAAAAAGGGAAATTCTACCTCCCATTCTGTCAAACCAATCAAGATATTTATTGGAATATTGGTACTATCATAGAGTTGAACAAATAACATGAAACAAAATTAGCACAATCTCAGCAAACCTGACACGGGTTTTAATGCTGCTATTCTTGGTGAATGCTAAACTTGATTGCACTTGCGTCACTAGTGGAACACGGATCATGCAAACCCAAAGAAAATACATAGCCAAGCCTTAGTGGCTTACGAGGATATAATGCACAACCAGCAAAGAACTTGGAGATATGCAACTACGATTGAAAGATAGCATACCATTTGCAACAACTGGGGATTTCGAGTTTCGGATTGCAGAGCCGAACTCCCTTGTGGAAAATTTGTTGTCTTGAAGAGATTTTACCTTTTACGAGCTGAAAATTCGGCTTTCAACAAGAGTTGCAGGAATGATATCAAATTTCTGAAAGAAATGCGACATTGCATCTTGAAGCTTCATGTATTTTGACTGCACCGATGCTCCATGTTCTTAATCTACGAATACATGGAAAAAATAGAGTTCATTTTACAACCTCAGAGGACAGAGATGTAGTGGAAGCCGTGGAAATGGTTTGAACAAAAAGAGCTTAGATATTTCTTTTCGGAGAGAAAGAAAGAACAAACAGGGAACCCGGTTGGTGCCAGTTGGGAAAGGTGGTCAAACAGAGGCGGCGACAGGAACCTATCGACTAAGGCTGATATGAGAAGAAAAGAGAGCTTTTTTTTCTAAAAAATAATGAGAATTTTTTTTTGGATAAATGAAGGCGCCTCTTTAAAATGAATAATGAAAGAAAAATAAAACAAAAATAAAAAAATTTAGAGGTTAAATTAATATTTTATTTAAATTTTAGTAGTTAGATTAGAAATAAATTCTTTTCATATTACGTCAAATCAACAAATTACAATATAATGAATCAAGAATAAAAGTGAGTGAAATGTGTTTTTTTTTTTCTAAACAAGTGACCAAGACAGAAAATAAAAATAACTCCAGCATACTTTATTTTTTAAATACTAAATAAAAATTAAGAAAAGCTAAATGGAGTAGTGAATAGTTGTAGTTAGATATATTTTCTAGTCTTATGGCAGCCAAAGACGGGTGTTAGGGCATCTTCAATTTTCACCAAGACTATAATATTATTTTGGTGTCAAAAATAATATAAAAATTATAAAAAGTAAAAAAAAAAACTAAAATTAGTATAAAGAGATCAACTTCAATCTTTGTACTAAAAAGATACAAATTAAAATATTTAATATTATTTTAGTGTAAAGAGACCAACTCCAACCTTTGCACTATAATACTTTTGTTCCATTTTAATTTTTTTCAATTAAATTGGTGTTACAGTACCACACTAAATATGGTATGGTATTGTAAACAACACTAAAATGGTGGCATGAGAATTTAAAATATGGTATTGGGTTGGAGAATTATGAATAGTGGCCAAAATGGTGTATTTTTGTTACTATTCATTCTCTAACCTAATATCATATTGCAAATTCCTATGTCATTATTTTAGTGTTGTCTATAGTACCACATTATATTTGGTGAGGTGCTGTAACAACACCAAATTATTATTTTATTTTTTTATTTAAAGATACCATATTACTTTTTTCTTATCCTTCTTTTTTTATTTCTTAATTAATTAATTTGATAAATTAAATATTAATTTGAATAAAAATTTGACCTTTCACAATATAAAAATAATCAATAAAAATAATTACTATTTTTTCATAGATTAAAAACTTAAATATAATATAATTTTTTAATAAAGCACATTGCATCATAGATTATTTTTAAATGTCTAATAAGTTTATATATTAAAACAAAGATTGTAACATACAATATATACCATTAATAATTTAACAACATAATAAATCACTTCAACTTAATACTCAGGAAGACTAGACCCGCTTCCTTCTAATCTACCCAATAATTTGTTGTTTACGTTCTATGTTTAAGTATAATGTTTAATGTCTATGTTGAAGTATATTGTATGTGTACGTTATAAATTTATATCAATTATGATTTTCTCTTATATTTATAATCATAGTCATATTTTAATATTTATTGTATTTTTTATTTAATGTGTAAGTTTTTTTTTAATTTTTAAGTTAAATTTTAATAAATATTTTTTATTTGTTATTTCATGATAAAATATATTACTTTAAAATTTATAATGAAACTATACTGTTGAAATAAATGGATGAATGTAATTTAATATAATATTAAAGATCTTATTTTGTACTATTTTAGTACAAAAATTGGAGTTAATTTCTTTATACTAATTTCATTTTTTATAATTTTTATATTATTTTTAGCACTAAAATAGTGGTACAGTGTTGGTGAAAATTAGAAATGTCAAAATAATAAAGAGTGGATTGGGGGCTTCCGAGTTTTCTGTGCCATTTCACATATCATATGATACGTATGTAATAAATATGTAAGTTTTCATTCATTCATGGGTTGTCTTGTTACACTGTACTGTAGTTCATATCGCCTTGATTTCTGAGTTGTATCATAAGAATTGCTTTAATTTATGCACACACACTATTCATTCTTTTTAAGTTAAAAAAATCTACAAGTTAAAAGGGTCGTCGTTTACGAAATTTTTGACCTAATACATGTCTTCTAAAATTTTACACGATCTCTGTTTGCATAAAAAACAATACCGTTGAGATGAAACCTCTCTAGATGTCTCCACGCAACACCCCACCCTCGGCCGCTCCCACATCGGACTCTAATATGAAATGCGACTCGTCTAAAAACACTATTTCGACCGTCCCTGCTAAGATTTCTTACATGAACATGGTTACTAGCTTTAACGAGACTACTCTCATGAAGACCTTTTTTCCCATTGATGATGATGATATTAAATTTGGATTATCTTTGGAGATAACATTACCAACGAGCCGTGGTCAACTAATTTCAGCACTACTCAATTACACCCTAGCCGTATCATGGCATGGGTACGGCTTCATGGTCTCTAAATTACCTGTTACGAGCGCAGTATGCTTGACGTCATCCGATCTCAGATTGGTTCAGTTATCAAGATTGGCTTTATGGCATGAATGGCAATAAAGGTCAACTTTCATAATCCACTATTCTCTAAAATTGCAGTTAATGGGAGAATTCAAATCGTTGAGTACGAGTCCTTACCCGTGGTCTGCTTCAGGTGTAGAATCTATGGTCATACTCAAGAACTTTGTCCGGAATTGAATTCTTTGGTTGATATTCTGAATTTTGGAACTCATATTCCACTGGCCAGCAATGATCTTACACCTTCTAAGGAACCATTCGGCCATGGATGGTTGTCGAAAGGAAACAGCGCCTCCATAAAACAATCGACAGATGCTGGGCCTACAATCTCAAATATCTGTGTCGAATCTTTTCACTAGTTAACTAATTATAAATGACTTAAAGAGATATATCAAACTTTTTCGATAGTGCATTTTGACATAACTGTCATATGAATAAATGTATTGATTTGATAAAATGACACACCATTCAAAAATAATTTTATAGAATATATAAAATACAAAATTATTTTTTTTCTATTGGCATGTCATTCTATTATGTCATTTCAAGTTTATTGTTAGTTGGCTAATAATTTTTATCCACATAGGGATAGTTTGACCCAAAATAAAACGTTGATGGTTAAAGTATTTCAAAAAATAATAGATATGAAAGTGACAATCGAGTCAAATGTTATGGACAGATTTTGATATTATGCTTTAAATTATTTACTTGAACTTTAAAATTTAAAAAATTAAACCCAACAAGTGTCCTAGGGGAAAAGCGAATGATGTTCATCCTAGCAGACACAGGTTTAAATCACTATGTCTACATAGTATATGTTCATTGTCAAAGGGTTAAGAATATCTATGAACATATACCACATTGTAATCACCTTTAGATAGGCGTGACAATCGGGTGGGGAATAACCAAAAACCGTGAGGATCCGAACCGATGGGTATGGGGAATAACTAAAATCTTCACCCACGTAAATAGGGACGAGAGAAGTATTATGATCGAAGCTCAAATGGGGATGGAAACAGGGATTGCTATATCCGAACCGTGGGAATAACTGAACAGTGCCCGTATAAATCACCGTGAGGATCCCCGAAAAATATCCGTAGGGATCCTGATATTTTACAAATTTTGATGGCCATAAGGGTAATTTACCTATTTTTCATAAAAAAATCTATTATCACCTGAGTATGGCCGGCTGGAGTAAGTTTGAAAATTCTTCGTAAATTCCATAAAAATAATTAGAATATTGTCTATACATTGTTGTAAACATGATTTAGTCTAGTTTTGTTTAAAATAGACGGTGGTCGATTTCAATATGTATTCTAAATAATATGAATATTTGAATGTTGAAAGGTCATAAAAAAATTGGCAGTAGATTTCTTAAAAAAAGTTTTAGCAATGATTTTGAAAAATTACCAAAAATTCTACAAGATAAGTTAGGAAGTGAGCCTTATATTTCTATAATAATACAAAAATCTAGATTCGTTTAAAACAAACGATTCTCGATTTTGAGTTATATATTAAGAATTATTAATTTTTTAGTGAGCAAAGGTCAGAAGAAAAGACAGTAGACTGTTTTTAAAAACAACAATAACAATGACTTCGGAAATTCACCATAAATCGTACGAGTAAAATTAGAAGATGTAATTTCTATGATTGAAAAGATTATCGAATCTAGTTCTTTTTAGAACAAACATATCATAATTTTGAACTATAGATTATTAGTTACATATTTTCTTTTAAAGATAGTGTAGGTTGCTATGTTTCAACGGTTATAATTTAAGTCATGTTTTATAGTTTTGAAATGATTTGTTTGTTGTTTGGTAAAACGAAATTTATCTTTTATGTTTGTAAATTTAGAGATTTAATGTTGGATATTTGTTTTAATGTATTAAGTTATGTTTATCATTTGGGTATAAGGATTAATCAAAAATTGCAAGGATCCGTAAGGGATGAATATGAAGACGAAAAAATCTCTGAAAGGTCTAATGGGGATTCTCCAAAATCGTACACACAAGTGTTGGGGACGGAGTAAAGAATGCAAAATTGTCTTCGATCCGCCCCTTTGTCACCCCTACCTTTAGACTATTTAAAATTTTTTGTTTGAATATTTATAAAAGTGTTATATTTTGATACACAAGCTATATAAAAATATTATACAACTCTTTATATCTAAGCTATAGAATCTAAAACATAAATCTTTAACCCTAACACCCTAAAACTTAAACCTTAAACTATAAATTTTAAAATTTAAATTCTACACCCTGTAACCTAAAGCCTTAAACCCTAAACCACAATTTAAATCTCTAAATCTTAAAATTAAAAATCCGTGAAAAAGTAAAATTTAAACAAATTTATGTATCACCCTATTTTCCTTTGTAAATAGATTGATTAATTTAAAGAATTTAAATAAAAGATAAGTGGGACCCTTTTCCTTCATACTTACCCGCAATTTGCAAATTGTCGCTTCACTGCCCAACATGCCACACGCTCTGCCTTGCCACGTCTTCACGTCTTACGATGCATTCCCTTGTTCTATCTTTATTTTTTTATTTAAAAAAATATCATTTTTATATCCGCAAATAATTGAATTAATAAGATATATATCTATTGTTTCAAGTGGTTAAATAAAATATTTTATCATGAATGTATGCAATATAACTTGTTATATAGATATGTTAGAAAAACTTGTTATATAGATTTTATATTTATATATTAATAGCCTATACATTTTAGGCACTATCAGTAAATTCAATGATAACATATTATAATAAATGAATTTTTAAACTTATTTTTAGTGACTTATCGTAATCATACTCGATGACAATGTATAAAATTGTACGTCGTTAATATTTTTTTTGTTGCTCTCTCAGTTTTTCAGGACTTTGTTCTGATTAATTCGAACCGACTTGTGTTGCACATATAGTTCTAGTGGATGAGTCTCTCTCTGAAGATTTTTCATACACAAAGTCTCAAACTCGATACTTTTTTAAGCGTTACCAAACTACATATCACTTTGATCAACCTCATCGATTACATGTCAATACATTAAAAATTGTTTTAGTTTTTCTTTATTTGTTTTTTTCAGCTCTTCATTTACCACTTGTTTGTCAAGATCAATCACATTTTTCCAACATTAAAATATTTATTTTTTTCATTTTATTTGGAACAATAATCAAATCATATAATGCAAGATTTTCAACTTCTGCAACGTTTAAGTACAAACAAATTGTACCTACTTTTTTAAAATAAAAATTCGAGGCCCATGAAAATGGAAACATATGGATAAGATATGTTATTTTAATATTTATTTTTTCCTCAAAATTTTTATTATTATGTCCCATATCTCTAATTTAATCAACGAGCAGAATTGATGAGGCGAGCAAATCACCACCAAACAAACGCCTAAATCATTGAATCTCAGATGCTGCCTTTAAATTACGTTATGGCGTTTGATTTGATTTATGTTTGATGAACCTGCTTAAGGACTACGGGTTTTTTAAGTGGTTTTTTACAAACAAAAAAAAAAGCCTTGTTTTACTATTTTTTATAATTGTTTCTGTCAATTATTATCGTTATTGGATTTTTTATGTCATTTTAGTTTGTTTTTCATATACTGTTATGACATGTTATTTATCTGTTGTTTTGACGATTGAAGAGTAAACAACGTGATGCTCATTTTTGTTTGGGGATGGTTGACATAATGCTTTGCTTAGATATTAGTTTAAAGAAGTCTCGATACAATTAAAACGGGTAACAGTGCATGGAGTCTTTCAGTTAAAGATGTTTTATCTCCTTGATATTCAAAGGTAATTATGTGATCTGAGCTCTTGACAATGAACACTTCGAGATTAAGTTATAGTGTTGGGTTTTATAAGAGATCATGGAAAATTTACGGAAATATGCAACATTTTATGTTTAAAGTTTCATGCCCCGTTGGAATTTTAGAGTTTCATCTGTTGTTTACATAGATTTTCTTAATTATGATTCCAAAATTATATTAGGGTGTGTACTTTATGTTATTTCTTTTCTATCTTTCAATAAAATTCAAATATTTTTATTAAGAAAATAACAATTCTAAACAATCACATATAATTAAATACTGCTAAAAATATTTATCGTTGAATAATTCCAATATGTTAGGAGTATCATTAGACTAGACTTAATCCATGCATAGAATAGACTCCATAGGTTTTTATGTAATACGTGGTACTATCTCTCTCCTCCTTTTAGTTAAGAAATTATTGTTTTTTTTATAATATGTATGTTCGTCTTACGGTTCATGTTTGAGGTGTAAGGCTGCTTCTCTCAACAATATCGTCTTCAAGATTCGAACTCGCGTCATTTCCTCGAGAGTGCAATGTTATACTCCACAAAGTTGTTTCCAAATTAAATATTTCACTTTACATATAGATCTTGTTTGACAATTAGCGGATAGTGTATTACATTAGCTAATAGCGGATAGTTGATTGCATTAGCTGATTTGACTAGCGAATTACATTATCTGATTGTATAAGTGTTTGGTAAAATTAATTGATAACTGATAGTTGTTTGATTATTTGAACAAGCAAAATAACATATAAAGACATGATTATATTTAATATTTGTTTGAATAATTTATTAGTTATTAATATTTTGTATCTATTAATATTAATTAGATTATGAAAATTATTTTTTTTAATATCATTACTGAACATATATGAGGATGTGCATATTAATTTTTTATTCGTGAAATTATATTTTTAATATAATTTTAATAATTATTAAATTTAGATGTATATATTAATTTCTTATCTATAAAATTATATTTTGAATATATTTTTATTAATTATTAAATTTATATGTATTTATTAATTTATATATTAATTTCTTATTTATGAAATTAATCAAATTTATGTTATTTGAGAAAAAAATTATAATTATCAAGGACAAAATAGTCTTTACAAATCTTTTATCTAAATTTCTAATTCAAAAAGATCCTGAAAGAAGCTTTTTCAAAATGAGAAATTTCACCTCAATCCGCTATTACAACCCTCTATTTACTAAACATCCAAATTAAAAAAAATTAACTGGTCAAACCCCTAAATATATTTCAAACATCTAATTTTAGTTCAAAAAGTATTTACCAAACATGTCCACAATATTCTTTTTAACAATGTAACTTTCTTTCCCTTTGAAAAGACTACACTTTACACATCATGATATCATGGATGGTTGCCTTTTGTTTTAACAGTAAAATTATTATCCTTCATTAGCCTTTATCAGTTGGGATGGGCACAAATCGAATCGGATTTTTAGCACACTCAAATTCAACCCGAAAATAAAAATTTTAAATTCGACCCGAATGTATCCTTTAAAAAATTCAATCTGACCTGAAAATAAATACATTAAACTCGAATTTGACCTCGACCCGACCTATATAAAAAATAATTTTAGAAATTTAATTGTAAAAAAATAATTCTAGGGGATTTAATCGTAAAAAAATATAATTTTAAGGACTAAATTATAAATAAAAATATAATTTTAAGGACCTAATTATAAATATATATATATATATATATATGGTGTTATTATAAATATCCCTAAAAAATTAAGGAAAATTACACATTTAGTCTCGGGTCGGGTTGGGTAGGATATTTTCCACCCTAAACCCTAACCTGACCCAACCTCACCCTTGATAAAAACTCGATCATAACCCGATTCTTCATTAGAAAAATTTGACCGATCGGGTAAAATGCCCATCTCTATTTATCACTAGTGTTCAACAATCAAAATTGGTAAATCAAAAATCGATCTGAATCGTAATGATTAAATGGTTTATGATTTATAAGTTTATGAATTATAATTGTTTAAATTGAAATGAATCAAATTTCATTTT
The DNA here is from genome assembly GCA_019671005.1 of Hibiscus mutabilis. Classification (NCBI taxonomy): domain Eukaryota; kingdom Viridiplantae; phylum Streptophyta; class Magnoliopsida; order Malvales; family Malvaceae; genus Hibiscus; species Hibiscus mutabilis. The sequence continues at coordinate 2,766,315 of CM033756.1, forward strand.
TTATTTAATTTAAAACTAATTTAATTATTTTATAATATAAAATAAATATTTTATACTTAAAAATTTTGGAGATGAATTATTAATTTTTTTTTCATGAAAATTAGTTTTTTAAAGAAAAAATTATAAAAAAAATACTTTGAAAATTTACCTATTAATGTTTAAAAATTATAAAACAAAATTATTTTATCAAAATAAGATCTAAAATTTTAATATTTAAAAAAGCTAAAAATCGAAAATAGCCAAATTGACAACCGATAAATTATTTCAAACCAAACCATATACACCCCTATTTATCACCTTTGGATTATTATTTTTTTTAAGTTTCAAATGTCCTACAAAAACACTCTACTATGAGTCTATGAGCAACTTAGATCCTTTCACTACAAACTAGGATAGCTGTACTGTCAGGTTGATGTTTCAGAAATACTAAGGAGAAGAAGAAGATATACCTAGGATTTTCCAAATCTACTTTTATTTTATTTTATTTTTTACACCCAATCGAAAAATATATTTAGTGATATTTACCTTCCGTCTTTTATATCATAAAACCCTGTCGTTTAGGTTTAAACAACATAAATACTCACAACATTGTCTAATTAGAAGGTTAAGGAAAATCATAAATTGATTCGAGGACTAAACTGTATAGTTAAATCCTGACATTCTTACTTTAATTTTTTTATTCATAGATTTAACTCACTTTACTTCTCTAGTCATAAACTTTAGGGTAAACTACACCAATGATCACTGAATTATTGAAGTTTTTTTGGTCATCGAAATATTTGTTTTTTTTTTAAACAATCACTATTATATTTCTTTCTTATTTTTAGTCACCGGCCATTAAAAAAATTAACAATAATACTGATTGTATTTATTTATTTTGTCAAACTCTCTCTCCTTCATGTGTTATTTTTCTTTATTTTTTTAAAGAGAGAAAAATAATACGTAGAGAGAAGATAAAATGATAACAAAAATTAAAAATAAATTCACATCAGTATTATTGTTAGTTTTCTAACTGCAGGTGACCAAAATAAGAAAGAAACGTAACGTTATTGACTATTCTAATAAAAAAATAGTACGGTGACCGAAACGGAAAAACTTTAATAATTAAGTGACCATTGGTATAGTTTACCTAAACTTTTATTCGTTTTTGAAAATATAAATAAATTGGAGGTCTAATCGATCAAGTATATGGCTTTGATTTGGTTAGTTGTATGGTTTTAAGAAAGTTGAATGAGAGAAGTTAAAGTACAAAAATGATGAGATTTAATTATATCCAAGTCTTAGGATATGCCCGAGTGAGAAGGGACAGTCCCCCATATGAAGAAATAAAACATGTTCCTTATCCTATTTCCCAACCGCCTCCACTTTCATATCATTCCTCATTTTTATTTATTTTTATAAGAAATCTATCTCTAGGTTATACTATATTATATTTATGATTAAGTTGTAGTCATTGATTAATTAGATGTTAGTTCGGTTAATAAATTATTAAAATGTTTATTTTTCATATTTTAATATATTCTTTAAATACATTAATTTAAAAGTTGATTGTCTCAATGTTTAAGTGGTTAAGTGATATTGTCTTCCTTATTCAATGTTCGAAAAATGCCTCCTCTAATTATAAAAAAGATTAAAAAAAGTCCACCAGTGTTTTTAAGATGATGCCAAGTGTCTTATTCGTTTACTTTTTAAATCTTAAAATATATTTCAAGGACACTTCTTATGTTTTTAGACTTACTTTTCGCTAATAGTGCATCAAATAATTATTTAGAAATGAATATAAGAATTAAAAATAATTTGTTTAAGTATTAAATTCATGTTTAAAATAATTTTTATATAACTTTTTACCGCTAATCTATAATTATTAGTGGATAAATTACAATCATATAGTATAAAAATACATTTTCACTCTTATAGTACGACAAAATCTAATAAAAAATACTAATAATATTTTTCTTTCATTATTAATAGTGTAATATTTTTTAAACAGTCTAAAGAAAATTACAATATAATATTATTGACAATGTTATACTAAATTACTAATACTTTCTTTTCCCCCACTCCTTTTACATGGGAACGTTTTTCTCAGCCTCCCGTACATACGCGTTTCCAACACGTGTAAATCAAACTTAAATACAAAGTGAAAATGAAATGCCATGTAATAAACACACTTCATACAAATTAACGTGATAAACGCTTTTTTTATAAATATTATCCCATATGAATAAATATATATATTTTTTATTTTATAAAAAAGAAAATTATTTATATTTATTATAGTATTTATTTGAGAAGGAATATAAGTATAATCATATTGATTTACAAATAAAAATACAATATATCAAATCACAATAAATATAATTAAGCATTATAAAGCAAAAATTAGATAAATCTAGATTATAATAGTTCTAGACAGAATCCACTAGGATATGCAAACTTAGAAGTTTGTTAGCAATGTATGAAACATTTTTTCATAAAATTCCCTAAAAATAAATAATTTTCCATAAAATAAGTTATCATCTTGTAAATATTTTGCGTTTAAAATAATAACAACACTAATATGCTGTGGATAATATTTCACTTAAAAAACCCGATGAATCTTAAAACAAAATAATGTCAAGTTATTTATAAAAATGTTATTTACAAGTAAAATTGCTAATGATTTCTTTACTAATTGCATTCCATAGATCATCGTAAATTAATTGACCCTGAGTGATTTCAAACAGGAACGGACGCATAATTTCATGTTAGTGGCAAACCTATAAAATTTTAAGGGAACGAAAATAAATTTTCAATAAAAAATACGTAAAAAACTTTACAAAATTTTCCTTAATCATCTATAAATTTTAAATTTTTAAAGAGAGACCTCCGACCGCCCTCGGTCCATCCCTAGTTTCATAATCATCTATAATTATCAAGAATAATTGAATATTAAAGAATTGTTTCAATCATAGAATTATTTTATAGTCGAGTTAATTAATATTTTATTTAGATGCAATAAATTATAAGGTTCTTGTAATTTTGATATTTTAACCAAAATAATTCCTGGTCTATATCTAAACTTCCAAGATTAATATACCATTATTCCAAGAAAAAGATAGATACTTAAATGTATAAAAAAATGTTATAAAATTATTAAAAATGAGATTTATAAAATAAGAGGTGAAATATATTTCATACACTGGCAATGGAATTAAAAAAAACTCTACAAGCAGAGTTCAATATATGACATATAATATTAAGAGTTTAAAGTTTGATTTATTATTCCATACACTGACAATTTAAAAACAATCAACAAACATGATTAATTTTACTTTAAAAATTAAAAATCTAAATATATACTTGACAAGCGTCGTATTTGTCAAATAAATTATCTCAAATCTCAAATAAAATAGATAAATAATGTAGTAATAGAGAAAAATGGTCGATCAACAGAGACTAAGGAGCTTCTAATGTAGAGAGGTTTCGATTTTGACTTTGCTGAGAAAATAAAGAAAATGGGGGGTTGATCAAGAGAGTAGAGTAGAAAATAAATTAAAAAAATAAAGAAAGTGAATTTTGAGAAGAAAATCGATAAAATAAAATAACCTCAAGCTTCGCTTTGCCTCAATTTCAACTGACCATCGAAGAAAATTTTACTCTGGATATATGCCGGTTACAGTCTACAAGGCCCAACCCTTGTAACTTACTTTTCTCTTCGGTAAACCAACAAACCAAAGCCAATCTTTGGAATTCAGTCCTTATTTGGACTAACCACGACTATCGTCACTAGCACCAATACAGTTTAAGTTTTAGAAAAGCCCGACGCAGGTTATCTCAATAAGAATCGAACCCGATTTCAATTTTCCTTAGCGGACTATCGCTAAGTGTGTTCACAGGAATTCAAATGTGCTACAAGCCGATCATTCCTCCAAACTTTAAATCAGAACAACATTCAAACCAACGAGCTCTTTTTGAATTGAAAGTGTAAAGATTTTAAAGGAAAGGTCGATTGTCAATCCGAGTTTGCAGAAAATTGAGAAAAATATCCGATGATATTAGGTGCTTTTCAATTCTCACAATCAAAATTGAGTCATCGCTTTAAGCCTTCGGCTAATTGGAAAATTAGCTAAATAAGATAGAAATCATACTTAGCATATTTTCAAGAAAGTAAATAAGAACTTAAATAAAAACAAAATAGAAAAAGAAAAACTTTTATAGAAGTAAAAACCCCAAGAACAAATGAAAGCTAAGTACAAAATGATCCCTTAAGCTTCACCTTAAGAGGTATTTATAGTTTAAGATAACCTAAAGATAAATAAATAAAATACCTAAAGATAATCCTAAAAATATTCAAATAAAATCCTAAGTGATAAAAAGATAAAACACTAAATAATAAAGTGATAATTCCCAAATATTTAAATTCAAACTTAATCTTAAAATCCTAAGTAAATCTCGTCTGTCCATCCTTCTAGATAATGTTGACTGGATCGCCTTCTGGAAGCTACTGCTGATTGGACTACTAGAATCTGCCACATCAGACATCGTCATGCCCCAAGTCATGCCCATGGGCCCAGCCTTGATTCTAGAAAATAAGAAAAGTATAGATCATGCTCTTTTAATGTTGTTTTATGGAAAATAGATTAATGCATCGAAAATAAGCAAAATAGAACCAAAGCAACAGTAATAATTGACAACAATGGAGAATTAACAAGAAAATATGTTCAATTTAAAACACTCATCAAATTCCCCTTCACTTATTCAATGCTTTTCCCCAGCATGTTGTAATTAAACAAGTTAAAATTTTCATTTACCTTCCTTCATCTCGCCTTACATCCTAGAAATTCGTATTAGTCAAGTCTACAACAATCATCCAAATCAAAATTACAATCAATCGGAAAGAATAAGTAGAATAAAGTTAAGCAAGATCGTGATTTCCATTCATTCATCAATCTCAACGCAACCAAATTCAATACCTCACAAGGATTCACTCGATTCACTCAAAGTGTTTCGGGTTCAAATACGCTCAAAGTCGGAACTGAACAAGACATTACCACAAGCCTGTAAAAAATCAAATCTTCACTACTAATTAGAACAAGATGCAATAGTCAAAGGGTTTTAAGCGGGTTGTAACAGAGCTTAGGTAAAGGTGGGGAGAAGGAAAAAAATTTGGCTAATAATCAAGACAAGATAAGCATAATAAATTAGATATATCCACATAAACTCAAAAGTAAAGTAAAGTAAAGTAAAGAAATGCAACAACTTCAAACAATTTTTTTTCCTTTTTTTCGTTCGAACTATTTTTTTTCTTCTTTTTTTCTATTGTTTCTTTTCTGTAATTTTTTTCGAACTAATGTTTATATTCAAACCTTTTTTTCTTTTTTATGGAAATAAATCATACAATGTTAATCTAATTTTCTTTTCCTAAAAAGGGTGAAAAAGATAGTCAAAATAAAAGGCTCGGGCTTAAAAATGTGGTAAAAACAAAGAAAGGGTAAAGATACAAAAATGGTTAACTAGGTGAAAATGAAAGGGTAGGCAATTTTAGAGGTAAAAGTAGGTAATCCTAAGTGCCCTAAGCATCAGGTTCTTTTGTAATTTTGACATGTATTTAATTACAGGTTCTTTTGTAATATCGACGTGCATTTAACTATGTTGTCGTACCGCGTGAGAGGAACGGCTGGCAGAAAGGGATGGGATAGACGGAGCGGCATCGCTAATGAGAGATGGTTCGGGTTCTATCGGAGAATGTGGGGATGCTTGCTGCCGTCATCTGTCGCGGCGAGGAAGAGGTGGCACGGAATCGAAATCGCTAGGTACTTGGACAAACACTGGAGCAGCAAACCAGCGACAGCCCCGAGAACGATCGGCGGTAGGGAATCACGGTTCTCTTAACGCATTGTTCTTACCATCGTGAAAAAAATAGAAGATTGGTGAAAATGGAGGTGGGTGTGCGGTTGAGAAGAGAAACAAGCAAAGAGGTTCTAGGTTAATTAGGCACGTGAAGGTATAGAGAAAGGAAAAAGAATTTGTTTGGGATAGGGGAACATGGTCGGTCAAACAGGTGTGGGGGCCCACGGAGGGGAAAGGGAGCGAGAGTGGCGAGAGATAGTTTTTGGGGTGTGCTGACATGCGCCGCATGGAAGACGGCTTTGCTAATGTGCGCCATTTAGTTAAACGGTGCGCGGAGCATGAGAATTAGGAGCATTCGTCTGATGCTGCACATGAATCTAGTACTGTCTCGAAGGCTTAATTCTTGCCATATTCGATCAAGAACATTGTTTTTTAGGCTGATTTATTTCAGAAAAAAATTCTTGGTACCTAAAATTCATAAGAAAATAAAATTGAGACCAAAATAAATAAAATAAAATTAAAAATAAATAGAAAAACAAAACAAAATGGGTTGCCTCCCATTAAAGCGCTTTGTTTAACATCGTTTAGCTCGACGACCTGATTCAAACTACGGGTTTTTCTAAAATAATTCCTTCGATCATGCAAGCTCGACAATTCTCGTATTATGGATTCAATCGTTGACCATTCACTTTGAAACAAGTTCCTGAATTGTCTTGAATTTCAACTGCGCTATGAGGGAACACTTGAGTTACGATAAAAGGCCCTGACCACTTCGTTCGCAATTTACCTACAAAGATTTTCAATTTAGAATTAAATAGCAAAAGTTTCTGCCCAACAGTAAAAGATTTAAATAAAATACGACGATCGTGAAAATCTTTAGTTTTATCCTGATATATATCCTGACACTATCGTAAGCATTGCGACGGATTTCTTCAAGCTCTTGAATGTGTAGTTTCTGAGTTTCGCCAATTGCATTCATCTCCATATTACATGCCTTTACCGCCCAGTAAGCTTTATGTTCAAATTCAACTGAAAAATGGCACGGCTTGCCAAAGATTAGGCGATATGGAGACTTCCCAAAAGGACCTTTGTAAGCGGTACGATATGCCCATAAGGTATCATTTAGTTTCAAACTCCAATCTTTTCTATTTGGCTTCACAATCTTGTCGAGAATCGATTTGATTTCTCGTTTTGAAACTTCCACTTGGCCATCAGTTTATGGATGATAGGCCATGGCGAGTCGTTGTGTTACACCATACTTTTTCATAAGTGCATCGGCGATTCAGTTAATAAAGTGTTTTCCTTGATCACTAATTATCGCCTTTGGAGTGCCAAGCCCTATTAAAAATAAAAGTTTTTATAAACTCGGCAGTAATTATAGCATCATTATTATGAGTAGCTTTAGCTTTTACCTATTTCGATTCATAATCAACAACTAGAATTATATAACAATTACCAAATGATGAAACGAATGGACCCATGTAATAAATACCCCATACATCAAATATTTCACAAACGTGAATCAGATTAAGAGGCATCTCATTTCGACGGCTTAGATTATCGGCACGCTGACATTTTCCATAAGATTTAAAAAATAGGTATGTATCACGAAAAATATTAGGCCAATAAAATTTACACTCAAGATTTTTGTGCGTAGTTCACTTTGGTCCAAAATGACCTCTGCAAGAATAAGAGTGGCAAAACTAAGGATATAATTTACCTCACTTTCATCAACACATCGCCTAATTACCTGATTCGAGCAATGTTTCCATAGATATGGATCATCTCAAATGTAAAACTGGGACTCTCGCTTGATTCGACTTACCGCAGATAGTGGTAGATCGGATGGAAGTACCCTCGTGGCTAAATAATTAACCATGTCAGCATACTATGAAACCATTGCTTGCGTCGAAAACAAATGTTCCTCGAAGAATTTTTCTTGAACTGCCGCATCAAATTGAGAGATAGGAAGGTGGCTTAGATGATCTGCGACTATATTTTCACACTCATTCTTATCTTTTATTTGAAGATTAAACTTTTGTAAGAGTAAAATCCATCGGATCAAACGCGGTTTCACCTCCTTCTTGTTTAACAAGTATTTTAATGCTGCATGATCATAATAAACAACAATATTAGTACCAATAAGGTAAGAGCAAAATTGATCTAAGGCAAAAATAATAGGAAAAAGCTCATTTTCAGTAGTCGAGTAATTTCGTTGAGCCACATCTAGTGTCCTAGACGCATAGGCTATCACATGAGGCTCTTTGTCGATTTTCTGTCCAAGCACGACTCCAACGCTTGAATCACTCGCGACACACATGATTTCAAAGGGATAATCCCAATTAGGTGGCTGGACTATGGGTGCCAAAATTAGCTCTTCTTTGAGGATGTCGAATGCTTATTTGCATTCAACGTCAAAGTCAAAAACCTTGTTTTTCTGTAGTAAATTGCAAAGCAGTCGAGTTTTTTTAAATTTTTTTAATAAATTTGTGATAGAAACCTGCATGACCAGGAAAAGAACAAACTTCCCTCACAATTGTGGGGTATGAAAGTGAACGAATAATATCAGTTTTCGTCTTATCAACCGCAATTCCATCAGAAGAAACAATGTGACCAAGAATCAAACCTTTATCGACCATAAAATGGCATTTTTCATAATTAAGAACAAGGTTATATTCAAGGCATCGGTTCAACATATTCGTTAAATTTAAGTGACATTCGCCAAAGTAATCACCATATACCGTGAAATCGTCCATGAAGACTTCAATTTCTTTTTCTACATAGTTGGAGAATATACTGAGCATACATCTTTGGAACGTAGCGGGGGCATTACAAAGGCTGAAGGGTATCCGTTGATAAGCGAATGTGCCGAATAGACATTTAAACGTCATTTTTTCTTGGTCTTCTAGCTCCATTGGGATCTGAAAGAAACCTAAAGATCCATCAAGACAACAGTAGTGAGATTTACCAGCTAAACGCTCTATCATTTGGTCAATAAAAGGAAGCAAAAAAAGGTCTTTTCGAGTTAGTGAGTTAAACTTCTTGTAATTGATGCAAACTCACCATCCATTTTGGACACATGTAGGGATTAGTTCACCTCTAGAATTTTCAATCACTGTTACTCTAATTTTCTTAGGAACCAAATGGACCGGACTTACCCAATTATTGTCGGATATCTGGTAAATAACGTCAGCGTTAAGGAGATTTTGAATCTCTTTTTTCACCACCCCCATTATTGAATGATTAAGACGCCTCTGGCCTTTTCGTGATGGTTTTGTACCTTCTTCAATCTTGATCTTATGCATACAAGTCGATGGAATAAGCCTTTTGATGTCGGCTATAGTCTATCTGGTTGTCCTTTTGTAAGCGCGCAAAACTATTATTATGTCATCTTCCTCCTCATTTGAAAGTTTACTCGAGATGATAACCGATAAGGTGGAATAGTCTGTTAGAGTATGCCCACAGACCAATTATGAGATGGTTGTAAAAGACATACTTATTTTATCTTGTTTATTAATAAGAAGCCATTATTATTATTTCAGTCTTATTCTGTGTATCTATAAATAAACTGAATTATAATAAAGTCCTTATAATAATATAGTTATTCTTGAATGTCCTTCGTCGAGAATTATTGTAAGCTTGGACAACAATAATGTATTAAGACTAATATGTAGTTGATTGATGACAAAGTGTTGTCATTGACATGGAGATGTCAAAATCAATACATAAGTATGTTTTAGGGAACGACATGCTGGACTGATCCGCTATGAGCATGTTTCTTGGACTATTATGTGACAGTCACAATATTGCTCATGGTGATAGCTACATGTATAATCCTTAGACTTGAGGTCATCATTATTTCAACATCGTGAGTTACATATTTTGATACGGTCAAACATGTGTCGTAACTGACTACACTATAAACACTGATATTGGATATGTCACAATCCATGTAGAGAAATATGGTTGATCAAAATAGGATTTGTCCCTCCTACATAATATGAGTAATATCATAGGTCACTTGATTGAGTGAGACTAGAAAATACATGGCCATGCTCGAATAAATTGATATGGGATATCATAATTATTCATTTATAATAGTCTACTCAAGATATCGAGAAAACATTAGATGGACTATACAAGTGTGACTAATCCATGACTTGTGTCCGATCTAGATGTGAGGACAAAAGGATGAAATACATAAGAGACGTTAATCACGAAAAAGGTTAAATCGAACTACGATTTCATGTAACTTAGGTAGCAATGATGTATTGCTGGATGCCACTCATTGCTTGTAATATTAGAATTGTTCTGGATACTATTGCTAGATCCTACTCATTTCTTGTAATATTAGAATTGTTCTAGATATTACTGCTAACGTTACATGAACCTACAAGGGTCACACCCTATAATTGAAACGAACAAATATCGACTAGATAGTATGTGTACAAACTTGTTGTACACATAATTAGTGAGATACCGAAATTGTTATAATTATTGTAATTATGGATAATTTCATTTTTATATATATGTTAATATTTGATAAGTTATTGTAATTATCAAATACTATTAAATATATATCTCTAAAAGATACCTAATTAAAGTAAAATCAGATTCTACATATTTAATTATATTCGGTTAAATATATTGTATATTTAAAGAATCCAAATTTAAATAGAATTAGATTTTTAAATGCTATATAAAGGCATAAGGTCTAGCAGACAACACATTTTTTTTTCAAAAATCCTCCCTAACAGTCAGAGAAGAGAAAAATTGTTCATTTTATTCGGGTGGACTGCATAGAGGTCGGAATGCTGCTGTGACGACTCGAATTTATTTTTATTTTCCTATAATCGCTGCGAAATTCCAAATTACTTGAGGTAACGTTTTCATCCTTTATCACCTCGAATTCGTCCCTTGTACATGGATCACTGGTGGATTACACTAGATAATTTTTCCGCTGCGCCATAGGGTGTACCGACTTTTCCCAACATAGTCTCCCAAAACTCATATTTGAGATGATCTGGTAATTGCTTTAGTTCAATTTGTGGTGTCTGCAAAATAGAAGGTAAGAGTTTATATTTGGATGAAGTTATGCGCAAATCCGAATGAACAGAAAAAATATTTTCTAACTCCCTAATTTCTCTATCGTATTTCTCCAATTCCCTGTACGTATTATGGGTAAGTTAGTTTCAACAAATTCATCTACCAAAGGCTCATAAATGTCAATGAAACTAATATTTGCAACATTATCTGGGTACTTCATTGCCTTGTAAACATCAAATTTTACAACCGAGCCATCAAATTCCATGGTAGGAATACCACTTCTAATGTCAATTTTGGCATGTTCCATGCTTAGGAAGGGGCGACCAAAAAGGATTTTAGATGAAGTATTGGTTTGGTCATTTTCCGTGTCGATTACATAGAAATCTGCCAGAAAAATTAAATCATTTACCTTAACCAACACATTCTCTAGGAGTTCTTCGGGACAGATGACGAATCTATCGGCGAGCTAAATTGTCACTCTTATTTCTTTCAAAGGTTCTACACTAAGGGAATTATAAACGGAAAGCGGCATAACATTTATGGAAGCGCCCAAATCACACATATCACGTTTAATTCCTACATTACCAATTTTACAAAGAATAACAAACATACATTACCAATTTGGAGTATCTTGGTACTTTTCGAAGTACCTCAAGAAGAGGTATGTTTATCTTCACCTTCTAAAAAATGTCAAGTATCTCTTTTTCCTCAGCTTGTTTTTTCGTGTTTAACCAACCTCAAAGGAAAAAGAGGTAGGACGACATAGGGAGATGTGTGGGAGGAGTTTGCGATTCATTATTCTTTTTCTTCTGAGATCTTGCGTCAACTTCTTCTTTCTTCCTCTAGGATCTCGATTCATTTTTTTTTCGGGATTCTACAGCAATATTCGTAGGGAGTGGTGGTATGACAATCATGCCACTTCGAAGGGTGATTGCACTAACGTTTTCTCGTGGGTTCGCCTCGATTTGAGACGGTAGCTTTCCCTGTGACTCTATTCGACCCACGACCTGAGCCAATTGACTCATTTGCTTATTTAACTCTTGTAGATGAGCCTTGGTGCGATTCTGAAATTTTTCTTGAGATAGTGCCAACCGTTCGATGATGGACTCCAAGGACGATTTTTGCGATTGATAAGCTTGATTCGCTTTATGATTTGGTTCATAGCTAAAATTTGGATGGTCCTTCCACCCCGGATTATAGGTTTTGGCGTGAGGGTTGTATGGTCTTTGAGGAGGCCCTGAAAAATTACCTACTGTATTTACTTGTGCGACAACATCTCCTTGTAACATCGGACAACAATCCGTGGGATGGTCCGACATTGTGCATATCCCGTGAAGTCTGGCAGCACCTGTTTTGTCTGCAACAAGAGATTGAACTATTTCAGCTAACTTATCAATTTTATTTTCTAAAGAAATTATACTTACCTCGCGAACTCGTCGAGAGGGTTCACTAGAAGAGCGAAACTGATGAGAATTAGCGGCCATAGTAGAAATTAAACTTCTAGCCGCAGTTGAAGTCATGTTTACAAGTGCACCTCCACTTGCTGCGTCGACCATCTTCATCTCTATAGGGAGTAAGCCTTCATAAAAGTATTGGAAAAATGTTTGTCCCGACAGTCTTTGTTGTGGACAATTTTACGTATAACTTCTCGAATCTCTCCCAATACTCATATAATGATTCAACATCTTTTTTTCGGATTCCTAAGATGCTTCACCTTAGTTCACTCGCCTTGGTTGCAGGGAAAAACATGTCAAGAAAAAGTCAAGCCATATCAGTCCATGTAGTAACCGAATTAGACGGTAAATCAAATAACCAATCCTTAGCCAAATCGGCTAAGAAAAAAGAGGAAACGCATAGTTTAATTTGTTCTTCAGATACTCCTTGTGGTTTCATGCTTAAACAAGCCATATAAAATTCCTTGAGATGTTTGTGCGGGTTTTCACTGGAAAACTATGAAAAGTCGGCAGAATATGAATTAAACCCGTCTTAAGTGCGAATGGTGTCTCTTGATTCAGAAATGTGATGCACAACGGTTGTTGTTCATCAGGTGCTGCAGCAAGTTCTCGAATAGTTTGGTAGTCACATACCATCGAAATATGCTCTACGTTGTTGAATTCAAAGTGTGTTTTAGCGTCAGAGGGTGTTTCTAGATCTGGTTCAGATTGTTGTTGTCCCTAGTTTTGTTGTTTTCATTGTCTTCTTTCTCGAAGTGTTTGTACGTATAATCTTCGGGCTAATGCTTCAATCTCCGATTCAAAATCTGCTAGTTCTCCCAGATTTTTTCTGGTTATAAATCAAAACAAACTTTAATCTGTAGCTTTGTCGAAGTCCTCGGCAATGGCACCAATTTGACAAGCGTCGTATTTGTCAAATAAATTATCCCAAATCTCAAATAAAATGGATAAATAATGTAGTAATAGAGAAGTAGGGTCAACCCACAAAGACTAAGGAGCTTCTAACATAGAGAGGTTTTTAATTTTGACTTTGCTGAGAAAATAAAGAAAATGAGGGGTTTTGATCAAGAGAGTAGAGTAGAAAATAAATTTAGAAAAATAACAAAAGTGAATTTTGAGAAAAAATCGATAAAATAGAATATCCTCAAGCTTTGCTTTGCTTTGCCTCAATTTCAACTGATCATCGAAGAAGATTTAACTCCGAATATATGCCATTTATAGTTTACAAGGCCCAACCCTTGTAACTTACCTTTCTCTTCGGTAAACCAACAAACCAAAACCAATATTTGGAATTCAGTCCTTATTTGGACTAACCACGACTACCGTCGCTAGCACCAATATAGTTTAAATTTTAGAAAATGCCGACTCAGGCTATGTTTTCTCAATAAGAATTGAACCCGATCTCAATTTCCCTTAGCGGACCGCCGCTAAGTGTGTTCACATGAAGTCGAATGTGTTACAAGCGAATCATTCATCTCAACTTTAAATCATAACAACATTCAAACCAACGAGCTCTTTTTGAATTGAAAGTGTAAAGATTTTAAAAGAAAGGCCGATTGTCAATCCGAGTTTGCAAAAAATTGAGAAAATATCTGATGATATTAGGTGCTTTTCAATTCTCACAATCGAAATTGAGTCATCGCTTTAAGCCTTCGGCTAATTGGAAAATTAGCTAAGCATGATAGAAATCATACTTAGCATATTTTTTAAAAAAGTAAATAAGAACTTAAATAAAAACAAAGTAACAAAAGAAAAACTTTTATAGAAATAAAAACCCCAATAATAAATGAAAGCTAAGTATAGAATGATCCTTCAAGCTTCACTCTAAGGGGCATTTATAGCTTAAGATAACCTAAAAATAAAAAATACCTAAAGGTAATTCAAATAAAATCCTAAGTGATAGAAAGATAAAATCTTAAATAATAAAGTGATAATTCTCAAATATTTAAATTTAAATTTAATCTTAAAATCCTAAGTAAATCTCGTATGTCAGTCTTTCTAGATGATGTTGACTGGATCACCTTTTGGAAGCTACTGTTGACTGGACTGCCAGAATCTGACACGTCGGACATCGTCATGCGCCAAGTCATGCCCATGGGTCCAGCCTTAATTCTAGAAAATAAAAAACTGTAGATCATGCTCTTTTAATGTTGTTTTCTGCAAAATAGATTTCTGCATCGAAAATGAGCAAAACAGAACCAAATCAGCAGTAATAATTGACAAGAAGGGAGAATTAACAAGAAAATATATTTAATTTAAAACACTCATCAATAATCCTAAACACTAACGGTTAAATTCTAATCATAAATTATAATGTCTAAACTACAAAACTCTAAGTTATACCCGTTTATAAAAAATAATTTTTATTTCGTCAATACAAATTTTTTTCTTAAAATTTAATAATTAAGGTTTTGAGTTTATAGGATAGTATTTAAACCATATGTAAATTTAAAATATTCTACTAACAATATATAAAATACTAATTCATTAAAAAATATAAATCCAACAACTGCATATCAAAACAAAATCTAAATGAATAGTATTTACAGTATTAAAAGGCGATTGTTGACAAATGACAACGTACCATCTTATCTAATAAAGAAAAGGGGAATTATTAATTTTTAATAAAGGATTAATTAACTTTACATCACAAGACAGTTTACCGTTAATTGTCATTTTCTACTTAAAGTAAACCCACTTTAATTATTTAAATATATGAGATGGTATTTAAAATTTAATATATAATTGTTCAGCATGGAATGAGATGGAACACGTATAAATAAATTACCAAATCTAGTACAATTACTTTGTTTTTAATGGGACAATCATTGTCTTAAACAATAATTAATTGAAACTCTTTTTTATTATAATCTACAACGTTTGGTTCTTATTTCCAATCTACAAAGGGGCATATTACATCACATTATATTGTATTTAATATTTAATATATAATAAGAATATTATAAACTAAATGAGTAAATAAATAATATAATGCAGTTCCTAATTAGCAGCGACAAGAACATCATTTCATTTGTCAAAAGCATGGAACTCAATAATTATAGCATTAAATAATATATAAAATATAAAGAAAGAGAAACCGACTTGACTTGAATTAAAGATAGCTGCCGAAGTGGTGTTGAACTGTAATACAGCATTCCCATAGCTCAAAAAGGAAATGGCTTAATAGTCAAAACGGTGTAGCTCAAAAAGGAAATGGCTTAATATTCAAAACGGTATTCAATTTATATCATTTTTTTTAATTTAGTGTTTAATTTTTTTTAGTCCTTTTAGTGTCTAATGTTTTATTCTGTAACTTAAATTAAAATTTTCTGTCAGCGATCGTTAAAATTTTTTTGTTAACCAATTATAATATAACACATGGCCTATTTTATTTATTTAATTTCTGAATTGCTTTAAAATTATATATTTCTTAAAAACTCCAAAATTTTAATTTCTTTCAAACAAACCCTCAAATAACACTTCCCTCACCGTCCGGCATCGCCCACACAAAGGCGATTCACTATTCACCACCCAAGCGTCGGGTATCTCACCGTTCAACATCTCACACTCTCTAGCTGCCGGTTGGAAGCCCAACCGATCTCTTTTTTTTTCATTTTTAAATGTTCGTCAACGGAGCTTTCGACGGTTCATTCGCCGATTTTCGACGGTGAGATCATGAGACTTTCAGTAGTGGGGGGCCGACGAAGGCAAGAGTGACCGGTGGTGGTTGAATTGGTGGTGGGAGGGGAGGAATTTCGAGATCTAAGGTTTGGGTTTGGGGGTTTTAGAAAAAATTAAAGATTTTGATTTTTTTTATAAAATTAAAGATTTTCTGATTTTTAGAAAAATAAAACAAAAAATAGCAGAATATGTCACATGTTGTGTTTTTATTGAATAACGGAAAAATTTTAATGTCCGTCATGGAAAAACTTAATTTGAGTTACGAAATGAAACGTTAGACACCAAAGTGGCCCCCAAAAAAGTTAGGCATCAAACTGAAAAAAAAAGTATAAGTTGAGCACCTTTTTGACTATTAAGCGAAATGAAATTAACCTTTTAATTTTGGGCGTTAAAATAATTGCAAATTGAGGGGTTCCTTTAAAATTCGTAGAAATCAGGACGAAAAATTACCAAGTGTGCACTGAAAATCACTAACACTGAATACTATTAAATTAAGTAATAAAGATTAAAAATTTTAAGTACTTAACATACAATTAATAATTATTTAAAATAAATTTTTAATTAAATTATTTTTCATATATATTATATTTTTTAATTTTTATTTTCAAATAATTATATCAATTACCAACTCTTAAATTAATAAACCCTAATTTTTTATTTTGATTTTTATCTCAAATTGATATCCAAACTTTAATTCTACTAAAAATTAAATGTTAAAATTGCACTCAAGTAAAACGAGGGGTAGATATCAGTCCATCAATTCTACTAAAAACTCTCGAAGAAGAAGCTTTGCCTTGGCAACCATAGCCACTGCAACCTGTTACCAAACCGAAGAGCCAAATATGTATTGAAGTTTAAAATAAAAATATAATCATAAGTTGTAATGCATTTGGATCAATTTAGTATTTTAGTAAAATTTCAATCACAAAGGAAAAAGATTTAAGGTTTTTAAATTTAAGGGTTGATATTTGTTTCAATTATTTAAAAATAAAAATTTAAAAATATCATGTATATATATATATGTGAAAATAATTTAATTAGAATTTATTTTAAATAATTATTAATTGTATGTTGAATCTTTGAGATTTTTAATCTTTATTAAATAATTTAATGATGTTCAACGATGTTCAGCGTTAGTGGTGTTCAACGCACGTGATAGACTAATCCATTCAAAACTGGTAAATATGCAAAACTTTGTTTTATTATTATTTTTACATTTTAATTATATATATATATTACAATTTAAAGGTTTAAATGTGATTGTGTCATCAATTAATCGGATACAAATTGAGTTGACAAATGATTAAAACATTATTTTTATAAATAAAAATTAACGTTATTACCTAAAAATTGAATAAGTTATTTATAAATTTATATACAAATTTGTTATCAATTCATTGAATAAACTTTATAAATATAAAAAATTCATTAACTTATGTAGTCTGTTTGATTAAACATAATATATTATAAAATAATTTTGCAGTAAATAAATTAATATCTCATATATTGTAATTTTTTTATATTTAATGTAGAATATTTGTATTAGTTACTACCTAGACTCTTTCTCACGCATAAATAAAAAGATATCTAACACTCCATCATATTCGATCTACGACTTCTTGTATATTCTACCATATGTAAAATTAACGCAAAGAGCTAATGTTTAATATAATGGTCTTATATAATTCTATGCACTATTACTTGACCGAAGGATAACACATCATTATAAAAGTTTAAAACAATTCATTTTTTATGATGTACGTTTATTTGATTCATCGATATATAAAAAATATATATTATCAATACATCAAATTATTTGTATATATTTATAATTGATTTTATATATTTTAGATATCATATTATAGAATGATAGTATGTTAATTGAACTACGCACATAAACCACTACCGTCGTCAACTTGCGGAAACCAAAGAGATTGGGGTCCGCAGCTAAAAGAAAAGAACCATTTGTTTGGAGAGCTTCTAATTATTAAAAACAACAAATAAAGCGTTGGGACTATCCACCGTCAAACTCCATGTTGGGAGACAGACGGCGAGAGAAAGAGGATCTTATCTTTGGTTAAAAGGGGAAAAAAATTTCCTCTGTTTATTGAGACTCTGCCAATCTGCCATTTCTGCAGAAATATATATACTCTCACACACTACAACGTTGGAGAGATTTGTACCTTTTCATGGATTTTTATTTCCAATTATATTTTAGTTTTCCATCTAGGGTTTTATCATCACATCCGCAGCAGCAGCACAAACATCAACAACAAACATAAACCTTTTCTGTTTTCCTAATAGGATTTCCACACAGGACCTCGAATACTTCAATTCCGTGAGTTTTTTTTTTCATTCTCTTTATTCTTCCCGTTAATTTGTTTATTCTGTTCTGTTTTTCTTGATTTGGTTGAGTTGTTATTATTATTGTTTATCTTTTTATATATACAGCTTAGTGTTAAAGAGACAGGATGAATCACTGTGTTCCAGATTCTGAAATGGAAGACGATGATTCAATCCCTTCTTCTAGTTTAGCTCGCTCTAAAAAGCCTTCCATGTAAGCTAAATGAATCTACTCTTCTTTTTTAAAAATTATATTTGTTGCTGTTAATTAACAGAATTGTGAATTAACAAACTACTAATTGAATTGTGAAACAGACCAGAGGATGAAGTCATGGAGCTGTTGTGGCAAAACGGTCAAGTTGTTATGCAGAGTCAGAACCAAAGATCTACAAAAAAATCACCGCCGTTCAAATTCCAGGACTCCGACCAATCAGCTGCCAGAGAGATCCGGTCTTCGTCATATCAACATCATCATCAACAACAGCAGCAGCAGCAATTGGTCACAGATAATCATCTCTTCATGCAAGAAGATGAAGTGGCTTCGTGGCTTCACTATCCTCTCACCGACGCTAGCTTCGACCACGATTTCTGTGCTGATCTCCTCTATCCTTCTGCCGCCGCGGCAGTCCCTTGCGTTACCTCCACCACAACCTCCGCTCCTCCACCGCTCGGAATGGTTTCTCAATTTTCAGCTTCGGCTGTGGCGTCAGCTTCAAGGCCTCTGATACCGCCGTCGAGGAGGAATGAGTTGGAGTCAACGAGGATCCAGAACTTCGTTCACTTCTCCAGGCATAAAGCGGCGAGGGCGGAGCAATCAGCACCGTCGAATTTTAACAGCGCTGTTAGAGAATCGACGGTCGTTGATTCCAGCGTCACTCCGGCGATGGCTCCTGAATCGGGAGCCACTCAGGCCATGCCGAGCAACACCGAGGCGGCATCTGGTGGGAACAACAACATTGACGGCGCCAACACGAGCGTCGCCGCAGGAGCCAACACGCAATCAGCTGGAGTCAGCGGGAGTGCCAGCAAAGACAATTTAGCCTCGTGCGAGGTCACGGTGACATCATCCCCCGGCGGCTCAAGTGCCAGTGCCAGTGCCGAACTGACGGCTCAAAAGGCTGCACCGAGTGAGGACCGGAAGCGTAAAGGACGAGAACTGGACGACGCCGAATGTCACAGCGAGGTTAGTTCAAAGGAGTTACAAAAAATTTTATACTGTCTTGGCTAACGTGCACCGGGAGTTGACGTCGTTTAACATAAGCACCCTTCTCCTTGTCCCCAGGCGCACTAGATTTAGAGCACACTATGAATACAAGACTAAGAAGAAATCCAATATAAAAATGATAAAAGCATATTAATAATTATAATCAATAAAATAACATTATCTTTAGTACAATATTTAGGAGTCTATCATATAGATATTGTATACCAAATGAATTAGACATTTTTTTTGCAGACCTACATTTTATACTATGATACACATTATTTAAATATACATGGGTTAGTTTTAACATTGAATAGAAAATCATATATTGGAAAGAAAACAAGACAATGTTAGATTTTTAGTACAGTACCATAATTCATCGAAATTGTAAAAGAAAAACGAGAAATAGGTAGCTGATGCAAAAGGGAATCTTATTTCTGAGCTTTAAATTCTATTCTCCCCGACTTAATTACCCAAAAAAGATAGTTTTACTTATAGATGATAGTAATTTTATTGGTGCCAAAGGATGTTGAATTTGAATCCGCTGAGACAAAGAAACAAACGCGTGGATCTACATCATCGAAAAGGTCTCGTGCGGCAGAGGTCCATAACCTCTCAGAAAGGGTCAGTGTTCTACAACATTATAGTACTATTGATGAATTTGGTCATCTTTTATGTAACTACATTCCTTTAGAGGTGTAATATCTCCATCATTTACAGAGACGCAGAGATAGGATAAATGAAAAGATGAGGGCTTTGCAAGAACTTATCCCTCGTTGCAACAAGGTTTGTCATGTGTCTTATATTCCATTACATTTGCAGTTGCCATAGAGGATACGTATTTTCTGGTTTATATGTCACTTGCTCTGCTAATATCAACATATTTTCATGTTTCTGTGTTTCAGTCGGACAAAGCCTCGATGCTGGACGAAGCTATTGAGTACTTGAAGTCACTTCAGTTGCAAGTTCAGGTATGTCTTTGCTTATAGTTACAGATATACATGTGAGATTATTTTGTTGTTTGTTCTTACAACTCTGGCAAAAGTAGTAGAAAAGAGTGGGTTGATTGGGTTATTGTCCTTGTGGAGAAATATTGTTGGTTTTTGTAGCATGTTAGGATTAGACTTGATGCTAAAGCACTGAAAGTCCTTGATAAGCAATCTTTCACATGCCATATTTTGGATGTTTATGGAACTGTTAATTATAGGGACTTCACCATTGAAGTGAGGAAAAGATAATAAGATTCACCAAACACCATCAAACTCGAGTCAAGAGGCAAGATTTCTTTTGGGAACATGATTTTTCCTTGATATACATGAATAGATTATTCTGTATTTTGAAGTTTCTTCTTTCCTCCTTTCTCCTGAAACGAGAAGAAAACTAGATTAAGAACATGTATGTTGGGATTATGTCCTCCGACAATGAGAATGCTGCCTTGGATTGTCAGATGGAAACACCAATGAACAAATTAGAATCAGGGCTTAATACCTTATTCATTTATATGTTTGAAGAAAACTTCGTTCTATATTCTTCATGATCAGCTTCTACAGGAAAAGCCACTGGTATTTGAAAATGGTTATGTTCGACATTCTGTAAAATCTGTCAATTGTCAAACAACAGAAGTATCCATTTAGCCAAAAAAGAAGAAGAAGATTTCAGCCTCACTCTTCCACTCTTTATCTCACACCATCTTAGTTAGCCACCCTGAGAACTAAGCAAGTGGATGGAGTATCTCCTTATGTATAAGTTATAATGTACTTATACTGGAGATTACATAAATCATTGTTACACAACTTTTTCCTTGAGCCCTTTACTTTCCTTAAGTTATTCTTTATGACACAACATTTTACTAGATTTATGAGTCATATTACCAATAAATAATGATCATATTTTTTTGTTTCTATAAATTATCGGTTCTCTTCAACTCTTGTAACTTTGCACATACTATGCAGTAAGCTAGGATATGATTGTTATGTTCTATTCACTTTTTATTTAGTGAATTGTTTTCTTTTTTCTTCTTTTTTGTTTGAAATCTAGAAAAATGTGTCTTAAAAGAATAAGCTTACACATTATTTACTACAAAATTAATTTGGATTTAAATATCATGCAGATGATGTCCATGGGTTGTGGCATGGTCCCAATGATGTTTCCTGGTGTTCAGCAGTACATGCCAACAATGGGAATGGGCATGGGCATGGATATAGGAAGGCCAATGATGCCATTTCCCAATGTATTGGCTGGCTCACCGTTACCAACACCAGCTGCAGCAGCTCATTTGGGTCCAAGGTTTCCAATGCCAGCCTTTCATATGGCACCACCTGCTCCACCTCCCGATCCATCGAGAATCCAACCAAACAATCAGTCAGGCGCCATGTTTAACCCGCTTAGCATGCAAAGCCCGAATCAGCAGCCTTGTGTCCCAAATTTTGCCGATCCTTATCAGCAGTATAACATTGGTCTTCACCCGATACAATTACCCTCTCCACAGGTACCGTTAATTAGCATACCATTACCCGATTTATGGCTTCACACTGTTATATTATTTGCCCTCAAAACTTGTCTTTTTACCTATTAGCATAGCATTACTCTTTAATCACAGCTTTTCTCAATTGTGTCTAGGGTGGGTTTATTCACACTTGAGTCCAATTTAATCACATTGAAACATCACAATTATTTACGAGAATGAAGTATTGATTACGAATTTCACCTTTTACAGAATCAAACCATGGCTCAGCCAAGTTCTAGTAGACCAAGTACCAGCAAGGGAGCGGACAATCTTGAGAATCACCCATCAGGTAGGTCCATTATTCTCTAGTTTTCCATTATTAAACGATGGTTGTTGATAACAATATGCATATGGGGAATAAGAAGATAGTACATGCCATGGTCCTGATAATCATTTCCTATGATTAAGTTTTTCATCTCACTTTTCCAAACCCGGGTTTTTTTTCAACAGCAGCTCTTAGATTTCGCATTTCTGTGTCTCCATTTCTACTGACATGGTTTTTCCAATCAGATAGAATCCCACTTGCAAAGTAAAATCATTTCAGGTGGAACGATGTGTGTTAGCCCTCAATTAAAAGTTCGGTTACTGTTTAATCATGGATGATTTCTAATGTACTTTTTATTGGATGATATCGTGAAGGTGACATGGCAATATAACACTAAGTTATTGGCAGCATCAGCAACTCTGGAACTGCTAGCAGAATCTATTATCTGAAATTTGGTATTTCCTTTTATACTTCCATAAGAGATAAAAGTTCCTGTGCATTGCAGGTTGACAATTCCGCTTGGGGAAAGGTTCCTGCCTTTTCTAAAGTTTTGTTAGTGTCATTATAGAACCTTCTTTTCTGAGACCAACTCTTAGAACAGATCTATAATGTAATTATTACACCATCATACAAAATAGTTTCGTATTACTTGAGATTATGAGAGAGGCTTAGAAATCATCTTTGGGTTTGAAAAGGAACATGGGTCTTAATCCATCAACTTATTGATAGAATTGGGGTCCATTTTAAACACGTATGGCACAGAGGGTTTGAAAAGAATTTTTCCTTTGGGTTTCACTGCTTCTCCTCTTAACCTAAAAAAGTGCAAAGGAGTGAATGAACAGTCGCTTTTCTCTTTGCCTTTTTCTTTTCTTTTGAGGTAACATTCAACTTTCCTCCAATTCTCTCGCACTTAAAAGGGTGCGTAAGAAATGGTCGTTCTTCCCCCCTTTTTTCCTTTTCTTTTTTCAGTGCGTTTTTAGCTTGGCATCAATATTCCCCAATGTGGCCATTGCCAAGTGCCATTGGAGAAAATAGCTCACTATTAATGAACTGGAGATCTAATTCAAGTAAATTCATGCATTCATTATTAAACTCGGTAACTCTTTCTCTTATTTTTAAATTGTGAACTCTTTTCCTTTTGCAAAATCACACTTTATGATAATTGGAACTAAATGTCAGGGCTATAGTAATAATATAGTGACAAATCCAGAAATATTTTTGAGTGATAAATTCAGAAATATTTTTGAGTGTGAACATTTATGAATCCATAAATCTTAGATAAAAAAATAACTAATACAAAGAAATTTAGATAAAGTACATACATAATATAACTAGTAAAATGGATAAAGTACATACAAAGAAATATTTCAAGGTGGACAATTGCTCACCTTCTACTACGCATGGATCCACCACTAGAGTAGTGTGAACATGTGTGATAGAGATAATGTAGAAAGAAGAAAAGTCCTTAAGAATTTGTCCAACATTGTGGAGAAGTATGAGAATGACCTCTCATTTGTGATACAGAGAACAAAAAGGGCCAAACATTCAGTTCATCTAATTGACGAGATAACTGCTGACTGACCCTTGTTTTGTTGTTATTATAAAAATGATAGCCCCACCTCCAAGAACTTGCGTTTTCACATCCTCCTTAAGACTGCCATTCTCAAAACCAAAACCCAGTATAGTGCACGATCGTGTGTGAGACGAAACAGAGCATTCAATTGTCAACCATACCCCCGAAGCAGTGCAAAAAGTTACTACTGTTATACACCAATTATGAAGTATAGGTGCTTCAATCTGATATCGTATTATGTACTCGATACATCTTTATGCAAAAAATATATTACGTCCGGCTTGGGTACTCTCTAGTATTTCATCTTCTTATTTTTTATTCATCTACTCTTCCACACTTATTCTGTCTTTTTTCTTTGATTCTTTTTTATTTTTCTTGCTCACATGATTCAATTATAAGTATATAAATATGCATAATGCCATGCTCATATAATTTTTTTATGATTTATATTTTTACTTTTTTAAAATATTAAATTTATTTTATATTTGCCACATTCTTATTGAATTTATACTCTATAATTTTAAAATTTATTGTTTCTCATCTTCATTTTTGTACCTATAACTGTATCCGTATCAGTGCAACATAGCATATCAATATCATTACCCATGGATTTGGACTTGTTCGGATAAAACCAAGGGCTTCACCAAAATAGTTGACTAACATAAAGTTCATATTCTGTACAAGTAAACCACAAATCAAAACCTATTCAAGAGAAACTTATTTTCTATTGATCAGTTCTTTAAGCCCTGACCTTTTTTTACCCAGGTTGTCATTATAAACAAAATCGAAAGATTTTATGTCTATTTTTAGAGTGCTGGGCTCTGAATTTTAGGACTATTTTTCTGAGAGAATAAATTGATGCATTGAAATAAATTTCGTAAAAAGGAGAGAATAAAGACTCATCAATCAAATTGATGCATCGAGAATAGATGATTTTTTTCAAAATTGAATTGCTCTCGGACTTAAATTGTTTGATTTCTCAAGAACAAATATTTTTTTAGTATTTTTCCTTTATTTTTCTGTTTGTTTCCTTGAAAATCAAAAAAAGAAAAGAAGATGATGAATGAAGATACGTATTACACGTTTATTGAGTCAAAATTATTATGAAATAAAACTTTAAATATCCACTTTAACTAAAAAATTTAATCCTCTAACACAAAAAACGACATAGTTTAAACACTTATTTTTTAATATTTTCCTTTATTTTTCTGTTTGTTTCCTTAAATTTTTTTAAAAAGAAAATAACTGAAGATACGTATTCCATTTTCTTTCCCTTTTAAGTAAAAATTGTTTGAGGCTCCCCTGTCTTGGTTGTGTGGTTGTCTTTCCTATCTCCACAATGTTTGAACTTTGATTTTCATGATTGTTAGGCTTGGTCAGTATTGTGGTAAAACGTTGCACATTAAACTGGATCACAAGGGCCACAGTTGATCAGTTGGGTATTGTAGAAACAAATGTTTGATAGACCTACATATCCAATCCATGGTATTTTCTCTTCGATTTTGATATTAAAAAAAACCCACCAAAGTTGAATATCTATGTTTGAAATGATTGATGTAATTATAATATAATATTTATTCATTAATTATAATAATTTTGACGATGTACAAACCCTATAAATAAAATGTTCGAACTTAAATTACATAGTGATAACATTTTATTTTTAACTTAGACGACTTAAATAGTAAACCAATGTTTTTCTTACTAAAGATCACTCGTGGCTCGTATGATTAGTAAATAAATGTCTTCCTCTTCAAAATTCATTGTTTCATCTTATTCACTCACATTTAACAACATTTCTTTAAAAGACAATCTTCAACAACGGCCATTCTACTCGCATTTGAATGATCCTTTTCCCCCGAGTCTAACCTTCTTAGTGACCCTTTCACGGACACCGGCAGTGGAGGCAAAATAGTTTCCGTATCACTCGTTGGATAGAAATTATTTCGTACTGTTTTGTCAAAATATGCAACCAATTTAAAGGTGCCAAAAAGGGCGCTCGGGTTGGGTTCGGTTCCGTTCGATTCGGGTTTGATTTGGTATGGTTCGATTTTAATTCGAGTTATAGTGATTCGGATTGGGTATTGGGTCGGGTCACATCGGTTCGGTTGCTTTTTTGGTCGAATGATTTTGGGTCGGGTCAATATCGGTTCAATAGGAGATTGCTATGTTTCAGTTAGGTTTTCAGGCCGGATCAATTTTTCACCCATATATGGCTTTATAAAGTGAGTATATTTGACTTTTGTGTGAGTTGTGCGACAGTTCACATTAAATCTTTTTTTTATCTCTTTTAATATGTTTTGTTTTATTTCGAGTTGCCTTCAGTTCGGATAAAATCGATTCGGGTCCATTCGATTCGCTTGAAAATCGGACCGAGTCCGTTCGGCTCGGTTGAAATTTAGATCGAGTCCATTTTGTTTTTATATTTAGAAGGTTAAATGTTGAACTATGGGTCTATCATATTGTCATTGGTCATTATCTTTTTCCTAAAAGATATGTTTAATAGAATGTATAGCACTACTGTTTATATATTTCAAAACCCCATTTTCTTTTCCGATATAAAATTATTGTCTTTACTTCTTTTCAAACGTAACATTCTTAAAATGGTAAATGTTTGACGTTAGAGTTGTCATATGCAAAAACAAATACCACGCGATCAACTTTAGATCAAATGATCAATTATTTGAATATATTTTAAAATGTAGGTCCTTAACGGAGCATATTTGAAAAAAGTTAGAAATTTAATTGACCATTTTGAAATAAATAATCTCAATCACTTTTTTTTCAAACTTGTATTCATAAGAAAATATTTTTTTAAAAAAGTAAGATAATTAATTTATAAATTTTAAGTATAAAAAATAAACCTCAAACTTTGTGAAAGTGAAAAAAATAAACAATCAATAATAAATGAGCAGACCAATTAAACTAATCAAACAAAAGCATAAATTCATAATTCAAACATAAAAATAACATAGAAGCAATAAATTCATTATAAAAATAAGTAATTATTTGATGCACTAGC
Source organism: Hibiscus mutabilis (assembly GCA_019671005.1). Classification (NCBI taxonomy): domain Eukaryota; kingdom Viridiplantae; phylum Streptophyta; class Magnoliopsida; order Malvales; family Malvaceae; genus Hibiscus; species Hibiscus mutabilis. The sequence continues at coordinate 2,793,241 of CM033756.1, forward strand.
GGTGAAAACTAAAAGTTTTTACAAGCGACTTAGTTTTAGAGTTTATGAACTTAGTTTAGAGTGTATGATTTAAGGGTTTAGGTGTATAAATTTTGAATTTAAGGATCGTAGCTGAAATTTATAATTTAGGGTTATAATTTAAAACCTAAATCCTTATCATATTACTCTACAAATTAAATCCTAAACCCTAAATTCTAACCCTAAACCCTAAATTATAAGCACTATCCTTAAATTCTAAATCTCTACACCTAAACCCTAAACTAAGCCTCTAAATCATAAAATTAAGGTGCTTGTAGAAACTAAAAATTTCCACCGCCAGTGAATAGTATATTTTCCCTATAAAAAATACTTGCATATTTAACATAAGTAAAATAAAATATATGTTTTACAAAAATTAGTCCAGCGGATAATATACATTCTGATCGAGTTTCGATTCTTGTGATTAGCACTTCGTTAACGACGGTGAAACTAAGGGGGTTAGCAGGGCTTGTCCCCTAAATAAAAGTTTTGTAGTTATAGTTCTTTGAAATTATGAAGTTTTTACTTAATGTAACGGTAAAATTGCATATTGGCCCTCAAAGTGAAAAATTTTCAATTTAATCCTCTAGAAATTATTAAATTATAATTTAATACAAAAATAAAATTACATTTTAAGTCCAAAAATTTATAAATAGATTTCGACTCCAAAACTAATTATGGATTCTCCCCCATAGAAGCCATTGGTTAAATGATTTTATTTTTTAATTTTGGTTCTAAAATATAGTAATAATTTTATTTAATTCCTTTTAGTCCTTTGCTAAATGAAAATTTTGAATTTTTACCTCTCCCTCACATTAACAATTCAATTTAAGGTCTTAGCACAAATTTTAACTTACCCTCCATTTTTTTATATGAATCTCCCAAGACAATTTTATTTCCCAGTCACCGACATAGCCAATTTAACTGACACTCAAAATTTTTGAAATATAAGTTTTTACAAATTATATATAAAAATATTTAAATAAAAGTAACAGCACTTTAGAAATAATTAACACCCTCAAGAAGATTTGACACTAACGGTTTGTACTAACCCACTTAAAAAATTTATTATATATAATTTTTAAAATTTTAACACCGTAATATAATTTTCTAGCTCTACCCTACTCACAGTATTAGTGGAGCGGATTAAGCAAATATTAAAATAAAACTTAATCAAAATCAGTAAACACCTAATAATCAAAATATTACTTAAAAACCCAAAGCCGAAGAAGTATATTTTAAGATAAACAAGACTTGGAGCAGTGCAAAAAAAAAAATTGGTAGCTCCTAGCTACATTTATTAGAACAACTTGATCGATGATCTGCTCTATTTCTATATTTATCGATGTGGTTTCAATGTACCAAAAGCACTAATAACTAGTTGGTCTTACGGAATGTAGTACTAGGTCTAGACCTGATAAACTTGACCCGAGAATCGAGAATCGAACCGATTTATTTGAGCCGAGATTCGAAATTGATCCGATCACAATGACCCGAATTTAATCCGAAACTCGAAATAAACCGAACCGAATTTTAGTTAAACTGAAAATGGAATGGACCCAAACCGATTTTTAACTAAACCGAATAAAATCGAACCGATTTCACCTGAAATAAAGAAAATATATTAAAATAAATAAATAAAAATGAGATGTGAATTGTCGCACAACTCACCAAAAAGTGAAATATACATGCTATATAAAGTCATATATAGGGTGGAAAAACCTAACTCGGCTTGAAAACTGATCAATCTCCTATTAACCCGACATTGACATGACTCGAAATCAACCGAAGCGAAAGTCAACCGACCCGTCGTCCTGACCCGGTACCCGAATCGAAATCACCATAGGCCCGAAATAAAACCGAACCAGACCCGAACCGAATGACCCGTTTGCCACCTCTAAGTCTAGGTCCCCTCAAGTAAGATCAATAATTTGAATCCTGACGTTGTGAATGGTAAACCTAAGTTGAGAGAATTGTTCATATATTAGACTTCTACAAAATTCAATCCGAATTAATCGGCTAATAAGTTAGACAACGATGGTTAAAAAAATGTACAACAATCAGCAAGGTCCATGTGAAACTATTATTGGTCCGCCATTAAAAAGATCTTTGACTCTCCTCTATACCATCATGTCCAAGTAAACCCTAATGAAAACCCAACCAATTCAACCATAGCCATGCATAGATAACAGTAAGGTTAAGTCATATTCTGCATCGCCAGCTTCGGCCACTGATTCAACACCCTCATTTAATTTCCTTTTTTGCTGCCAGAGAGAGACCCCTTAGTAAATTGGGTTTCAGGTTTTGCCTGCCAACTTTGCTAAGTTAGGTCACCTCCATTAATGAAATTTATTTACTCCACCATTAAAATCTGCCATGCATGGCCCCTTCTTCCTTATGACAAGCTCTTGTCTCGGAGCTTTTACTAGGCATGGACCAGCAGGCATGCTCCAACTATATTTGGACAGGCTTGGTTTGGTGTCTAGTTTTATTTGGTTCCATAGATTGTTATAACCAAAATCTACTCCATTGATTGTATTCAATTTTACCAACTATTTAGTTGTCTTGGTTTATTGAGTTAAAGGAAAAGAAACTTTTGCAAATTGCAATATAATAAATATTGATGATTTCGTCCCTTTTATCAAGGTTTTATTTTGTGAATTCCACTAATGAGTTTGTATTCAACTGGTTTAATCAATACTGTTTAGAGCACTTTTTAAAATTTGTTAAAAGTTTTTGTAGTTATAATTAAAAAACATCCAGAGCTTAGACTAATAAATCTGAATCGAAAATTCACATCATATTTATGTTTAGGAGGGCCAGAACTTGAATGTTTAAGGATTCAGGGCATCCACCTTTGCTAACTCTACCGAATCTTTGTATTTATCAAAAGTTTTTACTCAAAGCAAAAAAAGTAACCCTTAACTTTATGATTAAGAGTGGAGAAAAATCCATGTAGTCTAAATATTATTAACCTATCAAAATATAACATATAAAATATATATATAAACACTACATGCATACATCATATTTCACCTGCATACTTGGAAAAGCAAATGATGCTCATCTTAAAAGTGCCGGATTTAAATTATTTTGTCTATAAGATATATGTATTGTCAAAGTATTAAGAATATGTATGAACATATACTACATTGTAATTACATTTAGACTATTCAAATAAATCACATGTATGGTTATGGAGAGCAGTAGCACTGATATATGAGGGAAATGAGCACTTCTTTTGGTGGTCCAAACTTAAAATTTTGTCACGCGACTATTTTTTTTATTGCTACAAGAATCTAAACTCATACAAGTGGTCCAAGTGGAAAATAAATGATGTTCATCTTAAGAGACCTGAGTTTAATCGCTTTATCTGTAATGTGTGTGTGCATTGTCAAAAGATTGAGATTATGCATGAACAAATATTAACTTGTAAATTTGTAATCACCTTTAGATTATTAAAAAAAATCAATACCAACAACAGTTGAACTAGTGAGATAAGGCGGTAGATCTCTTAAGCAAGGTCAATGGTCCAAATCCTGACATTGTGAATAAAACATCTGAGTTAGGAGGGTCGCTCTCATAATGGGCTTTTGCAGTACCCAATCCAAATTAGTCAACCAATAAGTTAAAAAAATCAATACCAACAAAAATTGATCTAGTGAGATAAGGCGGTAGATCTCTTAAGCAAGATCAATGGTCCAAATTCTGACATTGTGAATAAAACATCTTAGTTAGGAGGATCGCCCCCATAATGAGCATTTGCAGTATCCGATCTAAATTAATCAATCAATAAATTAGAAACCGGTGATTGAACAAAAAAATTAATTATCAACGGGTTTTGCCAACAATGTATGAAGAAGAATATTAATTAAATTGAATTAAATAGTTTTTTACATAAAGAAATTCTCTAACGGGTGCTATATTCAACGATATCTAATATCTCTTCTAAATGTATCGAAAACAATAGAAAGTCAGATATTTATCTTTAAAATGTAAAAATGTTCTACTTAATTAAAAATATATATAATAGAGAGCCGATAGATATTTTGATACTTGAATTTGGATTTATTTAGGCATGTAATTTAGACCCCACCCCACGAATCCAGAATTAGGAATAGATTTTTTTTTATTTATTTTTCGGTGTACTTTTTATATGCTCCAACATTAAAAAGTTAAAATTTAAGTTTTAACTATAAATTTTAAATCTTAAATCTTAAATTTTAGTCTCTAAAGCTAAGACACTTTTATTGAGAAAAAAATGTGATCAATGTATGGAATGGGAACAAAGGTTCCGAGCTTTAAAATTTAACACTTGATATATGAAAAGTATATACATGTACTGAGTACTGAAGAAAGAATTCATGTATGATATTAGACTTTGTTCCATTTTAGACAATAAAATTAATAAAGTGAATGCTTAAGGTAAGGTTGGGTGTAGGCTCTGCATGGGGAACATGACAAAAGATACCAATTTATTTACGAAAAATATCTATTACTAAAACATAACAACGTCGAACTTAGAATTCAAATGATGGAAAGGAAAAACATATAGCAAAACATAACTAGACAAGACAACAAACCAAACCAAACCAAACCAAAAACAAAACATAAACATTTCTGAGTTTTGACTCACATAGAATAAACAAGCTACAACTCCATTTTTATGCTAAATTAAGCCCCATAACATCTTTCAAGGGAAAGGAAGGACCCCAGTGCCAACACCAGCTCCGCCTCCAACTCCAACACCACCGCCAACACCACCACCAGCACCACCGCCACCCAAGCCACCAAATCCCCCAAGCCCACCTAGTCCACCGGCTCCTCCAAGCGGAGTAACTCCACCAATGCCCCCAACTCCACCTCCGAGTCCACCTAGACCACCTGCACCACCGAGGGGAGTAACCCCACCAATGCCCCCAACTCCACCTCCGAGTCCACCTAGACCGCCTGCACCACCGAGGGGAGTAACCCCACCGAGACCTCCCACGCCACCAAATGGCAACCCATTAGAGCCAATCCCGGAGAAGCCTCCTACGCCACCGTAAGTGAGGAAGTTCTTTTGGTCGTTAACACCAGCAGCAGCAGCACTTGGACCAGGCGCGGTGCTTGTAGGTACAGTTGTAGTTGCGGGCACATTTCTTGCACTAGAGTGAACCACAACTAGCGCAAGAACAAGCATACAACTCCACTTTGCCATATCTCTAAATCAATCAAACAAACAAACAAAAACACTCTCCCTCTATCTTTCTAATTCTCTCTCTATCTCAGTGAGTTACACTTATGAGTATCTTGAAGATCTCCTTTTAAAGGCATAAAGATGTTGTGGTAAAGGGACAGTTGTGAGTATTAAATGTAGTTTAAATGCAGGAACAGGGTTTGGGTGTTTTTAAACTTAATTTTTTTATACGAAGGATGTTCTGTCTTTGGAATGAGATTTAATAAAATTATTCTAATGCTAAGCTTAAAATTTATTTTGTTTTGGGAAGTTAAAAACAGTTTATTCATTTGCTCTGCTTCTTGCATTCAAATTCCCCGTATACAAAGGTATTTCAAACAGGGACGTACGCAGAACTTTATATTAGATGGCGAATTTATAAAATTTTAGGGGGCAAAAATAGATTTTCAATAAAAAATACATAAAAATTTTCTAAATCATATAAAAATTTTAAATTTTTAAATAGTGGCCCCCCACCAACCCCTCCAGGTCGATCCTAGTTCTAAACATATAAATACTTTCAATAAACTTCAAAAAACTTTACATCCAATCTCTTAGAAATACGAGCTGAAAGGAAATCGATTATAAACCTTATTAAGCATTTTAGACAAGGTTGTACGTTGGTTTTTAAATTTGTTTAATTATAGTTTGAGTTATGTCAAAAGCATACAAGCACTTAGATGTAATACATGACACATGTCTGACGACATATGCATACATCCATGGCTGCTAAACTTAACGTATACCATGCCCAACGATGTCAATTCTTCAAATATTGGTGTTGAATACTTGAGTTGTTGCAATATAACGTGATAGGGGATGCATTTATTTATATACAACTTTAGAATAAGTGAGACTTCACCGGTAGGTTCATATAATCGAATTTTTTGCTCATTAATCTTACAAATGTTGGACTTTCTAGTCCGGATAAAAATAAAACCCTATTGAAATGCAGTGGTGTCTGGTAAGGGGATCAACATGAACACCCTCTAAGAATCTCACTTTTTATTTTCATAACTTCTCAATTTTTCAAGTGATAATTTAAGTGTTAGATACTATATCAACGTTCTGTATTTAAAGTTAGTTTTTTAACAAAATAATAAAAATAATGTGTTTGATAAATTTAGTCATTTTTCTATGGTTTATTAATAAAATATTAAATTAATTGTTTAGAATAATAGAACACATTTTCATTCCATTTATATTCCATTTTACTGTAAAATCCTTCTAAGTAAGTTAGCGGCTGTTCATTATTGTTTTAGTTGCATTTAAGGTATTTTCCTAACAAAACAATAAAAATAATGTGTTTAATAAATTTTAATTATGTTTCTATAGTTTATTAATAAAATATTAAATGAATTGTTCAAAGTTTGAATTTATTTTCATTCTATTTGGACATAAATTTTGAGTTAGGGACTTAAATTTATAAATAAACTAATTTTTAAAAATTATATCTATGATTAGAAACAATTTTTTATATAATTTTTTTAACTTTTTTAAGTATATTCCTAGAAATATATCCAACACATAACAACATCACTCTAACTTCTTCCAATATGCATGCGTATCGTCAATCAATTAGCTTATGCATGACTTATATGATAATGATATATATATCTAGCTTGCCAAAATCATTTTATTAAACTGAAGTGACTACAAAGTAAAAGACAAATGACATTACATAAGAAAATAAAGGACATAACACACGACAACATCTCAAAACACAACAAACAATACTACAACCTTAATCACGCCACACATTCTAGAGCAACTATAATATTACTCTAACACAAGTTATACTAGCATCTTTGAAATTTAAAACCCCAGCAAAGATCAAGGAAAATGGATGACACCAGGCGCACCTCCAACTCCGCCAGCACCACCTCCAACTCCGGCACCAGCACCAGCACCACCACCACCACCTCCAAATCCAACGCCTACTAAGCCGCCCATCCCACCTGTACCATCAAGGGGATTGAAGCCACCAACACTCCCAACACCACCAATTGGCATTCCATTCGCCCCAATGCCGGAGTAGCCGCCAACACCACCGTATGTGAGGAAGTTCTTTTGGTCATTGAGACCGGCAGCGTCGTTAGGCACATTCCTTGCAGTAGCTTGAACCACCATTGCTAGAGCAAGAACAAGAACAAGCACAACATTGCAATACTTTCCCATATCGAATCTTTAACTATAAAACAAGTAGCAGAACTAAAACTCAAGCTCTGTGTAGCTATGGAGTTTCTTACTATATTGGATTGTCTATGATGTTTTGCCTTGTTGATTCATGTGTTGACGATGATCTCCTTTTATAGGGATTGTGGCTAGATAAACGGGAGACAGCGTTGCAAGAAATCAATGGACTTAAATGTGACCGCTAAGTATTTGGTGCATCTGTTTATAAGTTTTCTCTTCTTCGAAACTACCTGAATCATTATTTTTCTTTTTATTTAATCATTTGAAGTTTTGGTAATTTAGAGTATGTAAAAACAATAATATATATTAGTATTATGTATTATTATAATGTTGGAAAAATAAATAAATTTTGATGGTAATAAATCGTTAAGTTGAATTCTTTTAATTTGTTACAGCTATGATTATTTATCTTTGCAACATATAGACACCTACCGTTCTAACTCCATTTTGTTTCCAACTTCCTAAGCTGTCTGACTAGTGTACATATAAGTATATATTTATGTCACCATTTAAATCAAAGTATTTTATTTTATTTATTTTCAAAATTATTAATTTAATAAAGCAAATTTATGAGAGATGATCTTTTTTAAACGTATTTAGGCCCCAAATAGAGAACTCGTTGAAAAAATTTAGTAAATTAAAATTTAATTTTTTAATAGTTTAATTTTCTAAATACGTTTGATAATATAAAATAATAAAAATCGCCTTATAACGTAATTTTTAATAGTTTAATTTGAGTTATTTTAAATTTAGATTGAATAAACTTATCGCTTTTGATCAAATTTATTTTTTAATAATTATATTTGAAATTATATTTATTCTAACACTATATTCTCCTTTTTAAATATTAACCAGATTGACATAAGGCATCAATGACATTTTCCTTTACCACACAACATACATACGGTTTCTAAAAATGCTGGATAAATATTTATTTTTGGGCTTTAGGCCCAACAAAATTTTAAAATTAATTTTTAATCTCCAATTTTTTTAAAGATAAAGTTTAAAAATAGTCATTAAACTATTTTAAAATTTTTATTTTGAATGTTAAGAAATGGACATTCAAATTTAGATTTTGTTCTCAAAATAAAAAAGTTACCTTTGAATTTTTTTTTATGGCTGGTCAAAAAGATAATTCAAACCATTTAATTTGGTCCCATGATTCAAAAATATTTATAACATTTTTTAAATTTTTACTTTATTTCTAAACAGTAGTTCCAAAAAAACTTTAATTCAAAACATTTGAATTTTGGACTAAAATAATTTTTAAAAATAACTGTGAATTTCCATATGTTTTTAAAAAATCTCAAAATTTTTAGTTTTTTTTAATAATTGCTTAGAGATATTTAAAAAATATCAACATAAAATTTTAGTTATAGTTGAGGGGCTAAATGAGATATTTTTATTAATTTTAGCATACCACGTCACCATGTTACCCGCAGCTAGTGACACGATGCCCATTTTATAACAATATCCAAAGTTTAATGCTTATTTTGTAAGATTTGAAAATTGAGTGACCAAAATAAATATTTAAAATAGTTTAGTGACCATGTTATGAACTTTACCTTTTTAAAATTAATTCTTTTGAATAATATAATACGTGCATAAGGTTTTCCAAATTTGTTATCTTGATGGGCATGCGATTTAATTCTAAGTTAAACTACAAATTCCTCCGACGAGTAGGATTCGTAATCCTAGTTGAGGCCGGTTTTTCTATGCCGCCATTCCTCCTTATAAAAATATCACAACAGAAACTCAAAATTCATTGTTATTGTTAAGGTCGAGCTTTATTTTTCCTCAACATCCTTCAATGGAGTTGGCTTCGAACTATTACCACTATAATGTTGTTCTCTACCATGTTCACGACCTCAAGATCATATCACAAACTTCTAATATACCTTCTCATTTAGTCCAAATCGAGTTAAGGGTCGACTTCGATCTCCTCCGTCACGATCCTATAATAGACTTCTACGACCACCCTTTCTTCCCGCAACAAACTCTTTGTTTTGGTCTCAATATTTTACATAACCGCGACCGGGCTCACGAAGTTCTTGATCCAATGTTTTTAAGTCTTGGAATCAACATATTCTCTGCTTCCTACGACATCATGATTCAAGAGATTATAGAATGTGGGCTTGGAACTACAAATAGAATATTAAGTAAGGGATGTTATTGTAAAGCCTTGAATTTACATTATAAGATAGTCGTGGAAACTGAGATTGACCAAGAGGCTTTGATGACAACAGCTTTGGCGAATCGACTTCGGAGTTTGAGAGCATTAACTATGGCATGGTTGCAGCCGAAGAATCATCTATCGCCGAGATGTTGATGAGGGTTAGAGTAGAGGATGGGGATGACGAAAATTGCGCGATATGTTTGGAGGAATTCGAGGTTGGATATGAAGCTTCTGGGATGCCATGTTGCCATTTTTTTCATGGTGATTGTATTGAAAAATGGCTGAAGCAAAGCCATTATTGCCCTATTTGTCGGTTTGAGATGCCAAGTAATTAGATTAAGAGAAGAAGAACTTTAGTGTTGTTCATTTTCTGTTCATGATTTGTAGCTTATTGAAACAAAGCTGGTTTATTGGTTTACTTTGTAAATTTCTTTGAAAGAGTTTAGTTATTGTTGATGATTATGATGCAAAGGAAAAAACTATTGAAGGGTATAAGCAAGGCTATAAGACAATGAAAATCTTAAAAGAAGCATGAATATTAATCAGATTCGTTGCCATCAATTGTATGTTCGTTCGTTTACCACAACGATATATATAAGGGTTTTAAGCATGCTCGATAAATCGTTGCGACATCCTATTGATATTGTAAAGAAGTTGGTATATATATCATTTAGGTATATAAAGCAAATGGTTAAAACGATAACATTTGAATCCAATGACTTTGTAGTGTGTGTATATGTAGTTTCTTACGAGGGTAGAGCCTGCGAGAATGAATAATGAATGGCTGACGAGGAATTGAACCGAAAAAAGAATAATGAAAATGTGACCATGTGTTTAGTACCCTTACTTAGAAGTTAGAATTGCCGTAATCGGCTATACTTGAGACTTTAATCTTATTAGTACATGGGGTCAGTCCATCTGTATGACGATGAAACCAGTCTTTAACCATTGACTTCGGTTCCTGCATATATGCTAACTGATTAGCAAAGAATGTTTTTCTAGACATTATATATTAGACTCTTACGATTTCAATAATCTAATCTACAATATTATTAGAATATAAAATATCTTACAATACTCATATTTATTATCACATGTGTCATTGAAATTATTAGAAATATTAACTACCTTTTGAATCAATTAATAAACACATAGATTACAAAACTACCTAACTATCTTAATATTTTAAATAAATTAATCTACACAAAATATATGTCACTTAGTTGTCTTTTGTTTTAATCTATTAAAATATTAAAAATTCAAAAGTCAAATATAAATTTATTTATTTCAAAATATTTTTCTCAACTCCATAGCAAGCACTTGGTTGTGAACATGTTGATCCTGATCATCTGCAAAACAGAATAACCATAGGATTTGCGGTATTTAATTGAATTATGGCACACTATCACTTACTTACACGTAACACATATATTAAACATCTTAGTCTCCGTAAAACTTATTCAAATAGCAAGATGTGTTGACGAGTCAACCATAATTAAAAAAAATAATGTAGAAAAACAACTAATACGTCAAACATTAAGAATAATTTTTGACATTATACATTTATTCAAGGGTAAATTACATTAAATACCACCAAACTTTTAGATATATATCAAATTATACCACAAAACCAAAAATTGATATTATTTTAGCATTAGACTTTAATTTATGCTTCAATTATACCACTGAGACTGTTACGATCCATCCACGTCATCTCACACATGCCATTAAGATCCATCTACATCATCGATAATAATGACTCAATGGTATAGCTGAAGTTTAAACTAAAGTTCAATGTTAAAATAGATTTCTAACTCAGTGTTTAATTTATATTAAACTTAAAATTTAGTGATATATAGTATAGTTTACCTTTTATTTAATTACATTAAACTAAATTAAATAAAGCAACAATGCCAAAAGCGTTTTAAATTAAGGATAAAGTACACTAATGGTCACCGAACTTTTAGGGCGTTTTCATTTTGGTCATTAAACTTTTAAATTTTCATTAGGGTCGCCCAACTTTTATTTCGCTTTTATTTTGGTCCCTCTCGTTGCCTTCCGTTTGAAAATCTGACGTGGCCCTTTAGTTTTCCTTTTCTTCAAGGATAAACTATATAAATAGTCACCAAACTTTTAAAACGCTTTCATTTTGGTCACCAAAATTTTAAAACTTTTATTGGACCCACCTAACTTTTTTCAATCTCGTTGGTTTAAGAAAAAAAAACTCTTTCAATGTATAAAAAACAAAAGTAAGAAGTAGATTTTACCTTATGATTATCGATGAACAATATTTAAAGTTGTGTACATTGATGTATTTAACAATATAAAATATCTTTATATATCATGTTCTTGAATATTATCTCTAATATAAACTCATTATTTTAATCTATTGATCACATTGTATGCAACCTAATCTTCAAGCTACTTCAAGGTTAATAAGTACAAGGGGAATAAAAAACATTAAGGTTAATTATTGACCAAGAGTATATCATTTTAGTTTACTTCTGAAAGTTGTTTCCAAAAGTTGTACCACAAATTTCCTAGAATATGCAAGCAAAATTGATGCACCCCATGTTTAAGTTTAAACATTAATTTACTTTGCCATTAGAGGCGGAATTGGGATAAAAAAATTAGGAGGGGAAGAGTCTATTAAACCTTTAAATATAAAAATCGAGAGAGACAAAAGTCTTATTTGCTTAGTATTTAAACTAATAAGGACCTAAAATACTATTATGCCTAAAATCAGGAGAGGCAACCCATACATCTCTTCGTCCTTGTTCGCCATCATGTTCGGTGTTGTTTTGATAGATGCCTTGGTGTTGGGTGACTCCAATGAAAGTTTTAAAATTTCGGTGACCAAAATAAAAGCGTTTTAAAAGTGCAGTGACTATTTATATAGTTTACCCTTGAAGAAAAGGAAAACTAACGGGCCACGTCAGATTTTTTAACGGAAGGTAATGGAAGGGACCGAAATGAAAGCAAAATAAAAGTTAGGTGACCCTAATAAAAATTTTAAAAGTTCGGTGACCAAAATGAAAGTGCCCTAAACATTCGGTGACTATTGGTGTATTTTACCCTTAAATTAAATAAAATACTTTCATAAATAGCATTTATATATAATAAATGAAAACGTGAATAAAATCAGGTAACCGTGGCTAAATTTCTCCTCTCCCTGCAAGGAAATAAATAAAAGAAAACCAAAGATTTAGATTATTAATGTAATTATGGTTTTTTTTCTTCAATTTATCTTAACGGTAGTTGACTAGTATTTCGTGGATTAAAAATATTTCAATATATTGACTTGATATCTAATATTAATTCAGTCAAGAAATTAAATAGAAACATCAAGAGGATACGTTTCTTTCTCCATTTGATTAGCAATTTAGTATAAATATGATACGTGTCTATACATTTTTAACAAATTAAAATAAAATACATAATTCAAAGAATTAACCCCCACAAAGAAAGAGAATGGCAGGAGGAAAAGTTGCAAGTCTTTTAGTTAAACAAAATTTTGGAATAATATGCTTGATTTTGTTATGGAATTCAGGTAAATATAGAACTTTTATCTGTTTATTTATTTATCTATTATGTAATTTATGTAGTTGTTGTTGAATTGTATGAACAGTTGCAGGGCCGGTGGGAGTAGGCGCTATCAATGTACCAATTTGCTTGGGAGTATGTTCGGCAGTTCCCGACTGCAATCAAGCCTGTATTAACAAAGGGTTCCCCAAAGGAGGAGTCTGCATGGGATTTCCCCCCATCAGATTTGACCTGTTGCTGTAATAGTTAGACCTTATTTCACCCTTTTTTTCATTAATAAACTGATCTATATTTCTTGATATTGTTTAATAAAGTGATTTGCATCTCTCTCGAGATTTGTTTAATAAAGTGATCTATATTTCTCTTCGGATTTGATTGTCTTTGGCCTTGTACATCCAAACTTTAGCCTGATGACAATGAAACAAAGCATGGTCAGGAACATAACCATAATCGGAGGTTTAGAGGCAATACATAAATATTTGAAAGTAGGAGAATAAGCTCATAATTTATTTAATTTCTTTTTAAAAAGTTTATATAATTAATTGGTAAAAAAATTGTTGCGTCGAGACAAGAGCTCATCCCAATTACAACATAAATCCGTGGTGATTTGTGGGTGTCATAGGCTTGTTGGTTCTGCTTCATTTTGCCTCCGAGCTATGGTGTTGGCTTTCAGATTGTGTTCCTTTTGCTTGAATTGTGTGATATTAATTGTGGTGTGTGATAACGGAGTCACCACTGATCTTTTGATCTATTAGGTAGATCAGAAACCTAAAAACAAATTAAAGAAAAAAATGAAAGGGTTCGGAGGCATGATTACGTGTGGGAAGGATTAGCACCCCACAATGCCTGTAAAACGACGCTTACTTGGTCACTCGTATTTTCTAATGTAATTTTGGTTATGTTTTAATTATGCCTAAAGTTAACTTAGCCAATTATTTACAAGCTAAGCTACCAAGAGATTAACCTAAAGAGCTTTATTTACCATATTCTTCTGAAATCACCTCTCTAGGCGAGTTTTCTCATATGCATCGGTGTCTTGCATTCTTTTAGGCCCATTTTTTGATGTTTGTATCAAGATGATAGACTTTTTCTCGTGTCATCAAGTGGCGCATTTACTTTAGGTCCCTGTGTTTTCAACCCCTTTACAAAGTAATGTTGAAAAATCTTTTGTTTCACTACAAATCTTTGTCTACTTGTTCTCATCCCAATGCGAGATGTTTATTCAAGAATACTGATTTTAGTTAAATCATGAATATACCAAGTTAGATTAGATGCCTCGAATATCAAGTGTAGGAGTGCCATCGAAATGACTCACCAAGGATTTCCCCAAGCATATCTTGTGTCTAGAAGACCTCGAAAACTGATTCGATACCTGAAGATGTGAAGTGCCTTTCGAATTACTTTGATCATTAGCCAAGTTTTGAGCCACATTGGGCATTTGATCCACTTTTCATGGGTTTCTACTTAAATATTTTCTTTTCTTTTATCTCGGGATTTCATCTCATCATGTGTTTGACTTTGTCAAGATTTGAAAATCACTCATGAAACCAAGGTATTGAGTAGATGGAGCATAGCTACCTTATTAGATACTCAACCTTTCAGCTATAGCGGAGTTCCCCATGATTTCTTTTTCATCTTTTTCTTTTTTAGGGGAATCCAACTCATCACAATCTGTGGCTCGAGATAAATGATGGAGCATACAACAAAACCCCGAGCTACTCAACACTATCATGATTTTGAAAGTATCATTGTCACTCATATAGCTACAACGGAGTGCCCTCAAAGGTTTATTCCACACTCTTATCAAGAAATGCCTTTAAGGAAACCCATATATTGGAGTGCTCTTTTTTCCCCAACGTATGACCTTTATATAATTTCTTTACTATTGGTCAAAGTAAACTGAAAAGTAAGTCGTATCTCTATTATCTTCGTAGTTCTCGATTTCTGCTAGACATAAGTTGCTCGAAACAAATCTTGGGATAGAAATCAACGCCCTCGCGCAATTGATATACGATGATCCAATAGACATATATATACATAAAACAAAGAGAACTTGCGACAAAAAATACATATTTTATTTAAATGAAAACAAGCTTCTGCCCTTACAAAAGATCCCCTACTACCTTTGGGCTTAAGTAAATGGGGTTGGTTTTGAGCATTACTTTGAAAGAAGCTTACAACTACAGAGATGTTCCAACAGACACCCTTGATATGAAAGCAAGAACCAGACTCATGTTCAACTACTTCCGAAGATCACCATGGATTGCCATTTCGCCTATCAAAGCCTACCATCAACAAGCTTCTCTAATTCTTTCTTCAAGATCCTACACCTCGTAATAAAGTGTCTAGGTGTCCCACTGTGGAATCACGATCACTGTCACACCCTGAAAACCTATCTAGTCGAAATTAAGTTCCGATGATCAAAAATTTTGTACCGGTTATACTCGAATGATGTAATCGCTCAATCCTTGTATCCAATTTTGAATTAATGGAAGTTATTTGGGCTTAATTGAAGTTGTTGGACCTCTTTGTTAGGAATTAAAGTCTTTTTAGTGACCAAATTGTAAAAATTAAAAGTTTGGGGACAAAAGTGCAAACTTTGAAAAGTTCAAGGACCATTATTGTGATTATACCATTTTTGAAGATGAGTCGCCACCTTGTTTAACATTCCCACGTGAAGTATGTAAGGTGATTGGAATGAGATTGGTTGAACTTGTGGCTAATTGTATAGCCTTAATTGAGCAAAAAAATGGGAAAAAATGATACCTTAAGGTTTCCCTACTTGGAGAGAAAGCTCCACCAGCTAATACATAGGAAAATGGGGATATATTAGAAACATTTTAAGTTGGTTAAAACCAACCGAAAGCATATTATAGTTGCTATCATCTTCCTTCACCTTTTTCACTAAACTTTAATAAGCACCTTAAGCAAACACCTCTATTATCATCTTTTTCCTCAAGCTCAAGCAAGAACCTCAATCCAATCTTTGCTCTTTGTTTGATTTCAATACACCATTTGAAAGCTTGTAGATTGGTAAGTAAGACCCCTATGTTAATTTGATAATTCCCTCAATCTGTAGAGCTTAATTTCAAGATTTTAAGTCTTGAATGTTCAAGCTAAGCTCATGTGTTAGATGGTTAATTTTCTTATTTTGATATTGCCTACAAGCTTTAATAATCTTGAAAAACGTTTATGAATCATTAGTTTCGATTCTAATGTAATCCTCTAATTTTGGACTAGTTCAAGTGGTGGAAGGCAAGTCATCTTTACCATCGACTATTCTGAACTTTTCCGAGAGCAAGGAGATTATAATTCGAGAACCTTGAAGCCTCATATTGCTAGGTGGATGTAGTTGTGTCTCAGGATCAGCTAGGTGCCATCCCGATTACATTTGATTTGTGTTTACGTTGTGTCTTCATTTGGGTAGCTCAAGTAGAGCTTATGATATATGTGAAAAGTGAATAATGTAATATTGAGGTATATGGGAATTAATATGTTGCATAAATGATATGATATGCCATTTGTAGCCAAGGCTCAATTTGCAATCCGATATGATATGGCCTATGGGCATAAAAGTAAGTTTTATAATGATATGTGTAACCTTGGACACTTGTGGACTTTGGATACAATTGACATGCCATAGGGTTATTTGAGCTCACTATGTAAGGGATTGGACTACGGTCTGGGGCTACGACCTATATATGGGGAGAAATGGTTGGATTGTGTAAGGGACTCTAGAGCTACGCTCAAGGCTAAGGCCTACTTTCGATGTGATTTGGTGTATAGGGGAATCCACGTATCCATAGCTTGCTATGTCCAAGGAAAATGAAAGAATATGTGCTTTACATTTAATATATGAAATTACTATATGTTGATATTAAGCATGATTTGTATATGTTAATGTTATGCATATGACACTCAAGCACGCTTACAAGTCATATATGTCATCAAAGAACTTATTTGCATTTGTGATAACTACCTCACTAGGCTATGTAAGCCTAACATCTGTGTGTCTCATGCATTTCAGGATCTTGAAGAAATCCGAGCTTCGATCGTGTGGTTGAAGTTGCAAGTCACTCTCATCGGTACCATGTATGCTCACATTTTGGTTTGAAATCCTAATAAGGTGGCATAAAGCTTAGACATGTTAAACCTGCCTATTTATTATGTGTGTAATACCTATGTTTTGTATTGACCTTAAAGGGCCTAAATGGTATGTTAGTTATGGCTAAAATGGCCTAAAATGCATGTTTGGTTTTAAAAAAGGTGAAAATTTAGTAAATAGATTCAGTTGGTCATAAAATTTGTCATGCTAGTAGATTAAGTGGTTATAAACTTGTTGGTAAAGTTTCGTTGCATTTGGAAATCGTTCAACAGGTTAAATTGGCTAAACACCAGATAAAATCTGTCATTATAGTACAAGTGTATCGATACAGGTCAAGTTGTATCGATACGGCCCTGCATATTTGGACTAGGTAAAATAGAGCGTATCGATACATTAAGGGGTGTATTGATACGTATCTTGGCAGTAAGGTATGGGAATTAAATTGTATCGATACGACCTTAGGCTGTATCGAAACGGGTCAACTTGGGTCAACCTGTATCGATACAGTCTAAGTGGTATCGATACATGGCCTTAATCATTCAAGACTAAATTAAATATGTGCATATTCGTATCGATACAGACCCGACGTGTATCGATACGGATGTAGTTAATTCTGTTAAAAGGCTTGAACACAGTTTTGAATAATTTACAAAATGATCACTAAATATTGTATAGTCTAATTGGGTAGGTAAACGACCTCGATTTGTAATGAAATTTGATAGACTAATAATTCGAAGGTTAAACTTCATATTGATAACATGGATTTCAGTTAAGAACCCTTAATTTATAAAATTTATAGTTTAGTCCCTAAGTTTGAAAAAGTTTAAAATTAACCCCAATTTAAGTAAGTTGTTAATAAGTTGGTTTGATAAGTCTTAATTGAGATTAATTGAATAGTCTGAATGTTCCTCTAAATCATGATTAAGCTTTCGATCTCCGAATATGATTTTCGGTAACATTTTCCGACTCGGATCTCTACCAGGCTGGGAAGAGGGTTTACAAGCACTGTTTGACTTGCAATTGTGGATCAAGTTCTTCACAACTTCTATCGGTTATGGCATCTTTCATGATGGTGTTGTCATGCTATTTCTTGAAAACGAGTGACCCTTCAGTCATAACAAATATAGTGATTAATGAAAATGTATTCTTCTGAATGCAACATTGATGCCTAGATGCAAAGAAGTTGATTCAAAATTGGTTCTCAAGCATTCGAGATTTTTTTGCAACCCTTGAATGTTGCATTTAAATTGATAGCTGAATTGCTAGATTTTCTCTCAATTTTGGATGCCTTCTAAAGTTGAAACCAATCATGAATCAACACCTTAAATTGATGTAATGCAAGCTAATCAATATTTGACATTTTATGAAGACGACATGAAACTATCATGAAAATGAGTATTCCATGCTAATGTGATGTATAGGATAATAATGTACTCAATATGATGCATGCAAAACAAACAAACACAACAAAAGAAACAAGTTAGTATGTAATAGCAAATTAACTACATGTATTTTAATTCTCTATGACTTTCCGCATGGCTCTAACGAGGTGGGCTTTCTAAAACAGACATTTGGGTTTGGATCTAAGAAAAAGGATTTTCAAACCGTCTCTACCCCTACTCCAAGGTGGGTGAGAAGTTCGATCCTGGCCCATCACAGGCTTGCGGACCGAACAGGGTTCGAGGGGGTGCATTTCCACTATGCCTGTGCGGAGGGCTACTCACGAAAGCATAAGTACTCTGAACCCCGAAAGACTTTCACTAGCCCATGTGGAGGGTTACTCACGAATGCATAGCTATTTACTTACGAAGGCATAGCTATTTTCTTCCACTTAAGTTGAATAAAGCCCGAGTAGAGGGCTTATGTTATGATGCACCGTAAAAAAACATCAAATTATATTAGTACATAAATATACAAAAGAAAACAATTAAACGCAAAAACCAAAATACAAAAGAAAATACTTCGTGACGAGGTAAAAGTTGTGCCCTCTTAAAATGTCCCCATCGGAGTTACCAAGCTGTGATAACGAAGTCGCCACCAATCTTTTGATCTATTAGGTAGACCGAAAACCTAAAAGCAAACCAGAGAAAAAAGTGAAAGGGTTCGGGGGCACGGTTACGTGTGGGGAAGGATTAGTACCCCCACAACGCCCGTAAAATGACGCTTATTTGGTCATTCATATTTTCTAATGTAATTTTGGTTATGTTTTAATTATGCCTAAAGTTAACTTAGCCAATTATTTACAAGGCCCTAAATCTACGGCTCTAATTAATATGCTACGCTACCAAGAGATTAACCTAAAGGGCTTTATTTAATTGTATACAATTAAAGAGAGTGTTTATTTACTTTTTTAAATAATTTACCAATTTGGTTATTAAGAAACAAATTATTTAAAAAATTTAAATCTAGGTCATTTATTATATTATTACTAAACTAACCCACAAGACAAAGTATTTAATTAAGTCATCTAAAACTTATTAATATTTACAAGGAATGTTAGCCTAAAATTAAATTTTACAATTAATTTATTTATAAGTTTTTTTTTGTTATTTTATATGAAAATTATCACATAACATATCTTAACCTAAAAGTTTTATTTATATGACATAATTACCAATTAGATTTTTTTGTTAAAAAGAAAATTATGAATTAAAAAAACACAGAATTAAATTGCATCAAGTAAAAAGAACAAAAAAATAAAAGACTAAAATTTAAATAAAAAAGAACTAAAGTGAAGAGATTGCAAACAGTGGGGGCCAACGTATAAACTTGTCAAAGATGGGTATGAGTCGAGCCACAAACTACATTGTATCGCCGCTCTTGCCGCCGATTGTGGTGCCAGTTCTCTCATTCAGTGATGGTGAATCCTCCGCAAACTTCAATTAACGAGAACCCGTACAATTTTTCCTCCTTATTCAAAATCAAGCGACAAAAGAAAAAATGAAACAAAAAATAAAGAAACAGTGTTTGGGTAAAAATAGCTCAAAGAAATTACTCACTTATATTGCTCTTGAATGTGTCTCTTCAATTACAATGAAATGAAACCTATTTATAGGCTTCAAGAAACCCTAAAAGCATGATATCTTCTACATCAATGCTAATTATTCTTGGGAAAAAAATAATGCATTTACTTGGGCACCAAACCACTTTCTTTACGTTCAATATGGTCCTAAATTAGTCAAAACAAATAAGGGAAGGTCTAAGATTGAATTCAATTACAGATAATCAATAAAATAAATGAAAATTCGTAATAAAATTAAATTCTCGTATTGTACTCGAATCTAATTTTCTGTACGCGTTGTCTTCAGTAAAACAGGCATATCTTGAGCTCTCAGTGTCTGATTGAGACGTTTCAAGAAGTGTTGAAAGATAACTGAAAGACGGTCAATTCTTTAGAAGACATCCTGTCCCAAAAATGTTTGGATCCTAACGAAAATTCGCCATGATTTCATGGTTAGAATTTCTTGCACATCACTTGACTTCCAATATTTGTTGGACAAAATCTCTTGCAATCTTCTCATATACGATATAATTAGGGTCTTCTCGTATCTGATATAACTTTTTTAATTAGGCTTGAGACCCGAACAAAATAAGCGATTACGGTGCGTAGATCAGTCGTTTCATTGCTCTTTACACATGGTTTTGAGTTTGGTTTGACGTTCTGCTTTATGGCTTTGTGGGTGTTTGTTCATGTAGCAGTTTCAGATTTGTATATATTATTATGTTGCATTCTTTCCCCTTCTAAATAGGAGAGATTTTTAAAGAGACAAAAAATAATATTTGATGTATGATTTATGGATGACCTTCACCTTTTTAATAAAATCATTATAAAGTAAAAAAATATTAATTTAAATTAGGATGAGTCTACTACGTTCGACGAACACCGTTGAACATCACTAACATTGAATATCGCTGAATTTCATTAAATTGATTAATAAAGATTAAAAATTTCAAGGACTCAACATATAATTATAAATTATTTAAAATAAAATTTTAATTAAATTATTTTCTATATATTTTTAATTTTTTAAAATAATTGAATCAAATACAAATGTTAGTCAATTTAAAAAATAAAAACTCTAAATCTTAAACTATAAATGATAAACCTAAAACCGTAAACACTAAACTATAAACATGTCGGAAATCACGATCGTGAATGCAACATACCGAGTTCTTGAAATAAGCAATTCTTCACAAATCCTTATTGTTTCTAGAATGGATTACGGTGAGGATATTTGTCCCACTCGTCTCATCAACTCCACTTTCGAAAACATCCCTTTTCAATACAACGGGATAACATATGGTTGTATTAAGATTGTCCGTCACCCACAGTTCCAGAAAATTTCACATTAACACCGTAGGTTTCTAATCGATTTGGATGCAGAATAAACAATAGAAACACGGCAGGATATTATGGGACGGGGGACTTTAGGGGAACTAACATCGGCAATTACTTGGGATTGTGCAGTCAAAGTGTGATTCTTCCAGTCCTGATTTACGGTTTACATTTTTATTTTTTTAAATTGACTAAGGTTGATATTTGATCTAATTATTTAAAAAATTAAAAAATATAATATATATGGAAAATAATGTAATTGAGATTTTATTTTAAATAATTTATAATTATATGTTAAGTCCTTAAGATTTTTAATCTTTATTAATCAATTTAATGATGTTCAGCGGTGTTAGTGGTGTTCAGCGGTGTTCGTCGAGCGATGTAGAATTTTCCTTTGTATTTTTGCAATTGGAAATTAAAATAGAAGATCAAATAAAGGTTTACATATATTCTAAAACAGTAAAATTATCATGGTTTTACATAATTAGAATTAGATTATAAAAAAATATTTAATGGATAAAATCAATATGATCACAATTAATTATACATTAAGATTAATTTTGGTATATTTTAACTGTTTATTAATTTAAATGGATAATTAAATTTTGGACTTAATTATTTAATTAATTAATTAAATAGAGTCCTAATACAATATATTTAATTTTACACAAGCTTGTGTATTTACACTATAAAAATCTAAATCCTAAATTTCTAACCTAATCCTAAAAAATTAAACCCTAAACCCTAAATTCTAAACACTAATCTTAAATTCTAAACCCTACAACCTAAACCCCTAAACTTTAAACCCTAAATTGAAACTCTAACCCCTAAAATTAAAATGCATGTATAAACTAAAGTTTACACGATCTGTGTACCAAAGTTTTTCCATTTAATTAAATGTTAGAGATATTTTTTTTGTTTTATGCATTTCTTTTTAATTTCAAATAAAATAAATTCTTTCACTAATACAAGTATCGTGGATGAGCTTTGATAGAATCGGTTATGTATGCACTCATCGAATATAACTCAAATGCATAAATGTTAATCAGATTCCTCACCATCAATTGCATGTGTTCACCACAACAACATACATAGGGTTTCTAAAAATGATTGATAAATATTTGTGTTTTTTTGGCTTTAGGTCCAACATTTTAAAAATTAATTTTTAATCTTTAATTTTTAAAGGGTAAAGTTCAAAAATGGTCACTAGACTATACAAAATGTTCATTTTGGTCACTTAACTTTCAAATGTTATAAAGTGGACATTAAACTTTAGATTTTGTTACAAAATGGGCATCACGCCGCCATTAAGGGGTGACGTGACATGCTAAAACTAATGAAAATATCTCATTTGGTCACTCAATTGTAAATAAACTTTTATTTTGGTATTTTTTTAATATTTCTAAGCAATAATTATAAAAAAACAAAAAACACATTAAAAAAATATGGAAATCAGCAATTTGATCTTAAAAATAAATTGTGAATTTTCATATATTCCATTAATTTTAGCATGCCATGTCACTCCCTTAACACCAGCTAGCAACGCAATGCTCATTTTATAACAAAATCTAAAGTTTAATACTCATTTTAAAATATTTGTAAAATGTGTGGCCAAAATAAACATTTTAGTGACCATGTTCTGAACTTTACCTTTTTAAAATTAATTCTTTTGAGCAATATAATACGTGCACAAGGTTTTCCAAATTTGTTAACTTGATGGGCACGTTATTTAATTCTCTTAAATTACAAAATTCATCTCCTTAATCCTAATCATACCTCCTTTGGTGCCTCTGCTTTAAAATAGTGAGTTTAAGATTTAGGATTTAATATTAAGATTTAAAGTTAGGATTTAGGGAATTAGAGTTAGGGTGCATCTTTTAGGGGTAAGATTTAGAGTCTAAGATGTGAAAATTAAAATTAAAATTTAAAATTGAAGTTTTAAGTGTTTTTTAGTATAGAGTATATAAGGAGGCATGATTAGGCTGAAAATGATTTTTGTTCTTATCAAACTGCACTAGGATTCTTAATCCTAGTTGATGCGGGTCTTCTATGCCGCCATTCCTACTTATAAAAATATCACAACAGAAACTCAAAATCCATTGTTATTAAGTTGGAGCTTTATTTCTCCTCAAAATCCTTCAATGCCGTTGGCTTGGAATTCTCGCCGCTATAATGTTGTTTCCCACGGTGTTGAAACTCAAAATCCTTGTTATTGTTAAGTTGGAGAATGAGTAACGGCTCTTGAGGAATTGAACCAAAAAAAGATTACTGAAAATGTGACCATGTACGTTTAGTACCCTTACTTAAATTACCGTAATCGTCTGTACTTGAGACTTAAAAAAAATACTTGTAGTCGTCGAAAATACGACGACCACAACCGTAATTTAAATTTATTAATATTAAAGGCTTAATTTATTTTCGCTTTAAGACTATAAAAATTTCATAAACGGACATGTCTCTACTTCTCTTTCTATTCAAAAACTCTCGTCTCTTCTCTAGGTCGAACTAAGCCATACGCTTATTGTCCTTGTCGACTTCAACCATCGTCGGTCTTGAAAAACATTTCAGTTCGAAGTCATAGGCGGACTTATATGAAAATATTAGAGTGCAAATGATCCAACTAAAAAGTACTTCTATATAGAAATATTAAAATTGTTTCAGAGTTTTTCATATGAAGTATTAAAAGTGACTCCAATTAATTTGTTGGGGTATGAGGTCAACAATATTTATTATAGTGGTATTAGAGTTTATTGTATATATACCATACTTTGATTCTACTATATGAAAATCTGACTCCGCCATTCGAAGTTACAGCGTATTAAATCATTTATTGATTTTCTTACGACTGGTAAAGAACAGTTTGTGAATATATGCAATAGAATGATGGCATATAAGTAAAAGATAACAACGGAAAAAACCTTCACGTAGGTACGTTTTATTAAAGCAGCGGGATTAAGCTTTATGCGGGATTAAGCTTGAGGAAGCTGATAGCTCCCCTCGAAAATATATATAAGAGAGATTTACTGACGATGTCAACTCTAGTTTTTATAGTCTTGTTTGTCAACCGGTAAACTTAGTTTGTGGGTTAGTGGACTTACGGTTATCTTGTCAAAGTTGCTATAACATTAAGATGAAGTTAGTCCGAAAATCTTTGATATGTCTTACTCCGGAGTCCCCTTGGTTGGTGTCTCTTGAGCGTGACCATATAGGTAGAGGGTCATCTCGTGATAGCTTAGTGAGCGGAGAGACATGACATGGAGAAGTTAAATTTGACAGGGATCATAATAAGTATAATAATATTAATTTATAATCATTGGATGAATGAAATAAATAGATGAGATTAATGTTTTTTTTTAATTTTTTGATCTTGTAAATTCATTTCACTTGAACCAAATTTAATGTTAAACTAATTGAACTCTATATTATAAATGGGTTATATCTCATGCATATAATTATAAAATAAATAATATAACCAAATTTATACGCCACAAACAGAAAATATGTAAAATTAATACAAAAAATATATATGACTGTATTGGAGAGATGTGGGGCTTAAGGACATTTGTTGAACTTTTAGGTCCTATTTTGACCAATATAAGACCCCAAATCTTATTATGCTCGAATCAGTACCCTTACAGTAAATTCACTGTAGAGCCGCGATAAGTGTAATAAAATATTGTTTTTTTAATTTTTTCAAACACGCTGTAGAGCCACGGCAAATTCCAAAAAATCTTCAGAAATTTTTTTCTTGTGTTTTAACTTAATTAATTGTATTAATAGATGATTAGTAAATTTTAATTGAAACTCACCGTGCATGTTAGGTGAGTTTATTTTTTTTCAATTTTTGTCTTTTAGTAAAAAAATTTGATTTTAGAAAATTTTATTCAAACTCGCCATGCATACACAGCGAGTTCCAAATTAAGATTAGCTAATTATTTGTTAATACGATTAGTTAAGTTAAAACATGAGAAAAAATTCTAAATTTTTTTGGAATTTACCGTGACTCTACTACGAGTTTTAATTTTTTTTTAAAATAATATTTTATTTAAACTCGCCGTAGTTCTATAATGAATTCACAATCTAAAGTGCTAGTTCGGATATAATAAAATTTGAAGTCTTTGATCAAAATAGGATACAGTGGTCCTCCAAATGTCCCTACCCCGAGATGTGGAAGGAGTCCAAAGTGGGAAATGAAACTCCACAACATTGAAGACGTGTCATGCAGTAATTGCATACGAAGTCGTGGATGGACCCCCCGGAGCCATGTGAACACAAACACCATCCATCATCCCAAACTGACCAAAATAACAAATACTAAAAAATTGCAAATTGCATGGTACGGTATAAAAAAAGACCACCTAACGCCATATCCAATGAAAACGCAAATCCAATATCCTAAGGAACCAAAGATGACCCGGAGGAAACGTGGCAGAACCGTACGAGTCTGTAAGAATGGGAAACGTACCACCATGAGTCAAGATAGTGGGAGGAGGCGAGCTGAGTTGAGTGAGTCAGGAATCGCATAATATTAACACAACGTTGCCTGCACAGCACCGGCAGACAAGGTATCAGACCTGGAAAAGAGGAACGGAGAGAAGAAGAATAATAGAGCTTCTCTGCTTTTATTATTTAATACTGCTTCTGTTTCAGTTAAATTATCATTTAAAAAATTTAATTAATTTTTTTACATAAATTTAACTTTATTTTTTTACTTTTTAAAATTAAATTTATCATTTAAATTATTTTATATTATATAATTTTTTATTAAAATTCTGTAAAAAGTCTGACATTATTTGTAAGACATAAAAAGAGAAAAAGAGACAAATGAGGGTTACGTCAGATTTGCATGAGACACGTTGCTGCAATATGAGACCTCCGCCGCTTCGCCCACAAATCCCTCCCCTCTATTCAGTCGGTTCATTTTAAATTTCTCTGAAAAATTCAACCAAACTAAATTAAACACCTTTTCTGTGATTGGTTACAATTTAGAACTCTAGAGTTTTCTTTGTCAATATTTCTCAAATCATAGATCTGAAACCAGAATTTCTCATAAAACTTGCTGTTGAATTAATGTATCTTTTATTTTGTATTTATAATATTTGAGATGAAAATATATAGTTGGTTGGGTGGGTTATAATGTTATTTCGATCTCATATGTAGTTAATTTAGAAGATGAGATTTCTGTTGCTAATATTGCATCATTCGTTTTGTTTCTTTCCACTGTATTTGCATATATGTTTTAAAAGTCTAAACGTAACGCTTCAAAAAAAAATAATCTTATGCGCCAAATGCTAAGTTAGTTTCATTGAACTCGGGTCCACAAAAAGAAAAATAAAACAAGTGTTAACAACAATAAATAGTTGATGGTTTTCAACAAAAATGAAAATTATTTGGATGTCGTCATCTAAGTAAATCGTAACAGCTGTACCACATTATTTGATTTATATATTTCATACATAAGAGTTATGAATTTCTTTATCAAAAAAAAAGGTATTAATTTCTCTTGATTTAATTTTTCAATCGAAATTCATTTTTTCTTCGATTTAAATGTAAAATATAATACTAACTTTATGTTTTAAAAAAACTAACTTCATTTAGAAGCGATGCATATGCACCGTATGCTATTTTATTCAAAAAAAAATTAACTTTTTTATATTATTTTCATTTCTAACACTCAAACAAAATTATTATTAATTTTATTTGCAGAAACTCGTCTAACTGGTATAATTTATTAAAAAATAAAAAATGAAACTCACTAAACCGGTCATGCGAGTTTCTAGGTATTAGATCTGAAAATAATTTTGTTTGAGTGTAAAAATGTAAATAATACTAAAATATGGGGTATTTAGGTAAAAACGGCTATCAATCACTGAACCAAAAGCAAATGGTCATTAGGGATGGCAATGGGTAGACGGGGATGATTTTAAATTTCCCACTTCATCTTTAATACTTGAAGCGACGATTTCAAAAAATATAGATTTAATGTTTCAAAGATTTTTTTATCTCAATATCTTTTTTTGTGCAAATTCCTGTGAGTTTTAAGGAAGGGATAAATATTTTATGTACTGGCGGTGAAAAATGAACTATTTTCATAAGTGTTTTGATTTTATGTTTTAAGGATCTAATTTAGGGTTTAATGATTTAGGGTTAGGTGTTTAGAATTTAAGGTTTGTGGTTAAAATTTACAGTTTAAAGTTTAAGATTAGGGTAACACTATTAGGGATTTAGGATTTAACCTTTAAACTCTAAATTTTAACCCTAAATACTATACATGAGCATTAAATTCTAGACCCATAAACCTAAACTCCTAAACTTTTAATCCTAAAACTAAGACATTTGTGAAAACTTTTTGTTCCACCACTAGTGTACGTTATTTATTTTATAGGAATGCAACATCGATATTGAATCATGAGTATCGATACCAAAGTTGAAAACCGAAATTGTAGTGTCTTGCTTAGTTTTGCATTCTTTATATTTTAACCTGATACACAAGTTACATAAGCCTGTATTCTTACCTTATAAAACACAAATTCTAAATTTCTATTCCTAATACCTTAAAATCTAAACCCTAAACCCTAACCTTAAATTCTAAACCTTACAGCTTAAACCCCAAAACTTTTAACCCTAAATAAATCCTTAACCCCTAAATTTGAAAAGCACGTGTAAACCTTTGTTTACACGGACTGTGTATCAAACTTTTTCTCTTTTAACAATGACTTTAAATAGATTTAATTGTTGGGAAACGTCGGTACACCCTATGGCGCAGCTGAAAAATAATTCGACGTAATCCACCAGTGGTCCATGTACAATGGACGAATTCAGGTGAATAGGGATGAAACGTTACCTAGATAAATCTAGAATTCCGCAGTGAGTATAGGAGAATCCAAATCGAATCCGAGTCGTCATAATAGCGTTCCGATCTCTACGCAGTCTACCCGAACGAAACGAACAATACTTTCTCTTCTCTAACTGTTAGAGAGGTTTTCCGAAAAGTATATCTTGGCTGCTAGACCTTATGCATTTATATTGCATTAAAAACTAATTCTAATTAAATTCGGATTCATTAAATATACAATATATTTAAGCGAATATAATTAAATATGTAGAATTTGATTCTACTTTAATTCGGACTCATTAAATATACAATATATTTAACCGAATATAATTAAATATGTAGAATTTGATTATACTTTAATTAGGTCTCTTTAAAGATATATATATTAATAGTATTTGATAATTACAATAATTATCTAGTATTAAAAAAATATATATATAAATGAGATTATCTATAATTACAATAATAATTTCGTTTTAATAATTATTACGTGTACAACAAGTTTGTACACATGCTATGTAGTCGATATTTGTTCGTTTCAATCATAGGGTGTGACCATTGTAGGTTCATATAACGTTAGTAGTAATATCTAGAATAATTCTAATATTACAAACAATGAGTGACATCTAGCAATACATCATTGCTACCTAAGTTACATGAAGTCGTGGTTCGATTTTACCTTTTTCCGTGATTAATTTATTTTATGCATTACATCCTTTTGTCATCGTATCTAGATCGGGCACAAGTCATAGATTAGTCACACTTGTATAGTCCATCTAATATTTCTTGATATATTGAGTAAACTATTATAAACGAATAACTATGATATCTCATATCAATTTATTCGAGCATGACCATACATTTTTTAGTCTCACTCAATCAAGTGGCCTTTGATATTACTTCTATTATGTAGGAGGGACAAATTATGTCTTGATCAACCATGTTTCGCTACATAGATTGTGACATATCCAATGTCAGTCTTTATAGTGTAGTCAGTTACGACACACGTTTGACAATATCAAAATATGTCACTCACGATGTTGAAATAGTGATGATCTCAAGTCTGAGGATCATACATGTAGTTATCACCATGAGCAATGTCGTGACCATCACATAATAATCCAAGAAACATGCTTATAGCGGGTCAATCCAGTATGTTGTTCTCTAACACATACTTATGTATTGATTTTGACATCTCTATGTCAATGACAACACTTTGTCATCAATCAACTACATATTAGTCTTAATATATTATTGTTGTCCACGCCTACAATAATCCTCGACTAAGGACATTCAAGAATAACTATATTATTCTAAGGACTTTATTAAAATTCAGTTTATTTATAAGTGCACAGATAAAACTGAAATAATAATAATGAATTTATTAATAAACAAGATAAATAAGTATATTTTTTACAACCATCTCATAGTCTTTAGGCATACTCCAACATTAATTTCATAATTAGACTAGAATTTTTTTGTTTTTACAATTCGCGATGATTCTTAAATCTAATTTTGTTCAAGTTTCTTGTAGTACATAATGTATCTGTGTATAATTCAATTTTATATATTTTTAAAAGTATTTTTTATTAATTATTAACTAATCAACAATTTTTATCCAACGAAATTTTTTTTAATGGAAAATAAAACGTCGAAATTAAAGTGTTTAAAAAGTAAAAATAGAATGATAAATCTATAAAATGCTAGGACATATTTTGTTACTATACCTTTTTATTTTCACCATTTTTCTATAATTTTACCTATGAAACACAATAGAAGGAAATATAATTTAAAATTAATGGTGTAATATTTTTTAAGAAATACAATAATAACTTATGCATACAATCAAAGTCACCTCAAAATTTGGTGTTTGTTTAAAATGAGAATCTATGTATATATCACATGAAATTGAAAAACGGGCATGATTAAAAATAACAAAACTTGAAAATTGAAAGGGAAAAAAGGTAAAGTAAAGGGTATCAACCACTCTCTGATGAATTTTGGACTTGAAGGCTGAGGCACCGTTCATAGGCACCAGTCAAGAGGAAACGCATGGCTGGTTGCACAAAATCCGGAGTTGAGAAACTAGCGGCACGAGCTCTTGTTTCTCTTTCTTTCTTTTATCCGCTACTAATTAATCGTTCTCTATCTCTCTCCCTCACTTGACTCCAATCTCCATTCTCTATAATGTATAGGCTTAATACCTAAATAGGGGTTCAAATTATGCTTATAAATTATTTTTAGTTTTAAATAAGTGTTTAAAATTTTAATTTTGGTTATTTTAGATGCCTAACCATTAACTACTATTTTCATTAAAAAATATATTTTTTAATTTTTTATTTCTTTTTTAATTTAATTTATTTTTAACTTATTTTTTAATTAAATTTTAAATTTTTACAAAACAGTCCCAAATCCCTATGCCAAAAATTCTAAATCCCCAAATTACTGTCGTTGTTGCCGTTTATTGCCTCATCAGAGACCACCACTACCATCGTCGGACCACGACGACCATTTTTCTCAACTACCAATCGTCAATAATCGGTGTTAGGTGTGTCGATCAGCTTCTTAACATCGAAAAAGTCAAAATCGCGAAAAGAAAGTCGTCGGCACATCTACCGTCGATTATCGGCAATAGATGGTTGGGGGAAACGATCGTGGTGATCCGGCGGCAGTAGTGGTGGTCTTCGATGAGACAGTAAACGGCGACAACGACAGTAATTTGGAGATTTTGAGTTAGGGTTTTGGAACTATTTTGTAAAAATTTAAAACTGTTAATTTTTTTTAAAAAATAAAATTTGAATTTTATTTAAAATTAATTGAAAAATTAAAAATTTAAACACGCCACTTGTCATGTTATAATTGGCTAAAAGTTTTTTATTAACGGTTAGACACCTAAAATGACTAAAAATAAAACTTTAAATATTTATTTAAACTTAAAAATAATTTATGCATAAAAAATAATTTACCAGCATAATTTAGACACCTATTTAGCTATTAAGCCTAAAGTATACTATAAGATCCCAAAAAGCCAATTTGAACCCATCTTCAAAACCACAACAAAGTTTCAGAAAACAAGGATTTCAGACACATGTGACAAATTCAAAGTTCCCCCACAAAAACACACATGGGTGCTTCAACTTTCTGAGGTTCTACGCATGTAGTTGTCTTCTAAAATGGCCTCATCTTCAACACAAGCTCCGATTATAGTTATCTTTTCCTTTTTTGCTTCTATATGATATATGTGTTCTGGTTTCTGTAGAACTATATGTATTGATCTCTTCTTTGGGGTGTTTGTTTTTGTAAAGAATTGTTTTTATTTTCTGTGGAATCCATGGAAGGAAGCAGATGGTTTCTGTTGCTTGTTGCTTCGATCTGTTGAGGTTTTCTTTTATTTTCTGATAGCAAAAGCGGGCCCTTTTTCACTCTTTTGCTTCCTTAATCAGATACAATGTTTTGATATTTTCCCCCGTTTGCACTTATCCGTACACAGAAAAAAAAAAGAAAAAGGAAAACCCTATCCTTTCACTATCTATACATTTTTCTCTCTCTATAAAAGAGTTCTCAGTTCTCATTATTTTTATAATATTTTGGGAACAAAGAAAGGGAGATATTTGATTATGAAAGGTGTACAACAACAGCAGCAGCGGCGGCAGGAGATGCTCGGGGAAGATCTGCATGCAGGCGGTGGAAACGAAGGAAACCGTTCAGGTTTTGATGGTGGTGGTGAAGAAAGAGAGATCTGGCTTGATAGTAGGCTGCAGCAAGATGACGAGTTGTTCGATGTTAACGATGCTTCGATTTTCTACGCCGATTTCCCTCCTCTACCGGATTTCCCTTGCATGTCGTCGTCTTCGTCTTCGTCGTCGACTCCGGCACCCGTCAAGGCCATTGCAAGTTCCTCCTCGGCTTCCACAGCTTCGTCTTCGGCGGCTTCTTGGGCGGTTTTGAAGTCGGATGCTGATGAAGATATGGAGAGAAAGAATAACGGTCATCATGGTCAGCAGCAGCAGCAGCAGCACGGTCAGCATGATCCGGCGGCGTTATCTTCCACTGCTTCGATGGAAATATCTCAGCCGCCGTATCAGAACGTGATGGACGGCGTTGATTGTATGGACGTTATGGAGACTTTCGGGTACATGGATCTGTTCGATAACAACGATTTCTTCGATCCGTCTTCGATATTTCACCACGACGATACTGGTCTAGAGGAGTTTCAACGAGATCATCAACAGCAGCAGCAGCAGCTAGAGCAAGGAGGAGGAGGAATTGTGCACAGCAAAAACCAAGAGCAGACCCAAGATGATAAAGCTTCAGATGATTTAGCCATGGTGTTCTTGGAGTGGCTCAAGTCCAACAAAGAAACCGTATCGGCAGAGGACTTGAGGAGAGTTAAAATCAAGAAAGCCACCATAGAGTGCGCCGCCCGGCGTTTGGGTGGAGGCAAAGAGGCCATGAAGCAGCTGCTGAAGCTTATCCTTGAATGGGTCAAAACCAATCATCTTCAAAAAAGACGCTTCAAAGAATCAACTGATAATCTCCCTTACCAATACTCTAACTCTAACCCTAACCCGAACCCAAACCTCAACTGCAATTCTATCTTACCATCCGAACCAAACTCTTGTTTCTCTCAGCCGGCATGGATTCCACAACCAGCTTACGTAACTGATCCGGCCACGGCGGCGCCACCATTGCCAGGTTTCGCACCGGTGGTTGGGTATATGAGTGACCCTTTTGCAAATGGAGCACCTAATGTTACTAGCCACCACCCTTACCAGCCCCCAACAGATTATCAAATGCTGGAATCAGCTCAAACATGGCCACCTTCACAATTTGCTTTGGCTTCTCAATACAACTCATTTCCGGATAATAATCTCCAGCAGCCTTCTGCTTTTCCTTATGTGAATCAATATCCGTATCCGTATGTCCCGGGCCATAATAATGATCAAAGGCTAGCAAGGTTAGGCTCATCCGCGACGAAAGAGGCGAGAAAGAAGAGGATGGCTAGGCAGAGAAGATTTGCACCACACAGTAGGAATCACAGTCATCATAGTAATCAACAAAACCAGCTCCAGAACCAGAGTGTTGATCAACATGAAAGACTTGTGAATGATAACTGTCTGGCCGCAGCCCAAGCCAACCCCGGAAACTGGGTTTATTGGCCATCGGTAGCTGGCGCTCTACCTTCGAACGCTCCCGTTCTTCCCGCTGATGCCGCTATGGTGCACCCTGTGGAACGACCGGCTATGCAAGGGCAGAATTATCAGCAGCGGCAAGTTGCACCAGATAGACGACAAGTCGGTTCTTTGATCTGACCCTTTTTATTTATTTATTATTATGATCAGATTCCTTGTGGAAACGTAATTAATGATAATGGTTTTGCTTTTGGGGTGTGATTTAGGGCTGGAAACCGGAGAAGAATTTGCGGTTTCTTTTGCAAAAAGTTCTGAAGCAGAGCGATGTGGGAAATCTAGGAAGAATAGTGCTGCCAAAGGTAGGATAATTACTTTTTATGGATGATAATTCGAGTCTTTTTCGTTTTAACAATGAATAATTCCATCATTTCTGTTTTTTTTTTATGTAAACCAGAAAGAAGCAGAAACCCATCTTCCCGAGTTAGAAGCAAGAGATGGGATCTCCATAGCCATGGAAGACATTGGAACATCTCGAGTTTGGAACATGCGCTACAGGTATTCTAAAATTTAGCTTTGATAATCTGTTTTGTTTTCTTACACAACATTAGTTCTAAATCACCTTTTTGTTTCCCGTCTTTGTTTTTTTCTTTATCTTTATGGAGTTTCAGATTCTGGCCAAACAACAAAAGCAGGATGTATCTTCTCGAAAATACAGGTGCATGTGCATCCACCATATCAGACTAGGGATTTTTCAGAAACAAATTCTTGTATTTAACACACTAATGCTTAAGCAATTCCAGGGGATTTCGTTAGGACAAATGGACTGCAGGAAGGAGATTTCATTGTCATATATTCAGATGTAAAATGTGGCAAATATGTAAGTACAATTTCACCACTTATTTTGAATTTGAAAAGCCTTTGCTGTCTTATTGAAAAAATAAAATAAAAAATTGGATATCATCACAGTTGATAAGGGGAGTGAAAGTCCGGCAGTCGGGGACCAAATCAGAGGCTAAAAGATCAGGAAAATCCCAGAAAAACCAGCATACGATTTCTCCCGCCTCCACTGCCGTCAATGGTTCGATACCGATGCCCATCACACAAACAGTAAGGTAATAGAGAAAAAAACAAAACAAAGAGGGGGTGCATTTGCAAGGCGTTGCCATGTTTCCTTGTTTCATGGACAAGTGGACTATAGAAGATCATTTTTTTCCGATTGGATTCTCAGCTGCCCCATCGGTTTCTCCATCAAATGTATCCCAACTGCTTTCTCATGTTCAATTAATTACTTCAGATAATTCTCGTATCTGTGTATGTTTGTAAAGTTTGTTTACAAAAATACTATTACGTACAATATGAGAATGTATGATATAAAGCTGGCCAGCTAGTAGTTGTTCTTTGATGATAATAATATCATAATTCTGCCAAAAGCTTGGTTTTCATCAGACAATGTTTTTAGTTATAAAGATCCAGAATCTTGGTTGTAGATGTGATTATTCATTTGGTTGAGAGCTGGCTAAATTTTTTACTAAAAATGTTAATAATTGCACTGTATTTTTAATATCTAGCTTATCAAATTAACTATTTTTTGTCAATTAACTACATTATCTTTAATTATTATTGTCGAAATCATTTTGAATGAGTTAGATCTGTAAAACTTTTAAAGTTAAGTTTAAAGAGAGAGTCGTCATGTCGTGTTAAATGTCAAAATTAAATTCAAGTTTGGGAGTAGATTATGGATGGAAAAAGTTTTAAGTGTTTCTAAGACGTTCAAAAATTGATATATAATAAATAAAAAAATAAAAAAAATATTTAGATGAAAATGCATGTTTTTAGACATAAAACAAAATAATGTTTTTTTTATGTAAAACAAAACAGAATGTTGAATTTAAATAATAATAATTGATAATAATGTTAAAATAAATACATAAACAATCTAATTAACATGTTAGGATTAAAGAGTAAGAAATAAAACTTATAGGGTTCAACTGAAAACTAATTTATAAAATAAGATTAAATTGAATGAAATCAGAGACAAGAATCATAAAATATATAAGACTAAATTGAATTATACATTAAGTGCGGAAAGACCGAGGAAATAATTTACCCAAATATGCCTGTCTAAGATGATCATCCAGAAAATGATTGAATGCTTAGGGGCGTGAGACGGATATCAGATGGCTTTGTGCCAACTAATTTTAACTTTCTTATTACGGATTTGATCACAATTTAGAGCAATGTTAATCTTATTCAGATTAATTTTGAATTTTACTAATCGTCTTATCTTAATTTCTTGATTTGAATCTGACATCAATTTCATCAGAAAATATTCTAAACTCGACAAAACCTATGTAAAATATCTCGAATCTCGAGTTCTACCTGATCGATATCTTCGTTAGATCTCCAGGACATTTCAGTATGTCACTCATCAGGATGCTTTGCTCACTCTTGCTGTTTTGATCTAACACCCGATATTTCAGTCACCGAGAAACACCAATAGCCAAAGGTGAGCCTCTTTCCTTTCACTTTTTTTTCTTCATCTTTTTTACCTTTCTTTATTCTTGCTTTTTCTAAGTTTTGCATGTTTCAGGACCTCACATTTTCTTTCCTGTTGTTGTATATGTATATATTTTCTTTATATTTTTAGACTTAT
Source organism: Hibiscus mutabilis (assembly GCA_019671005.1). Classification (NCBI taxonomy): domain Eukaryota; kingdom Viridiplantae; phylum Streptophyta; class Magnoliopsida; order Malvales; family Malvaceae; genus Hibiscus; species Hibiscus mutabilis. Next base: position 2,829,453 of record CM033756.1, read on the forward strand.
ATTATAAAAGTTTAAGGGCGCTTGAAGCACTTAAATTTTTGAAAAAATAATAATTAATGCTTTTAAATTTTATTTACACTTAATTGAGTCACGAAATTAATAAATTAAACCAATTAAGTCTTTTGATCAGTTTTGACCATCAAGTTTCGACAGTTTTTTTATTAAGATATTACTGTCACGTGGCATACTATAGTTCTATCGTGTGACATTTACATATTTTTTAGAAAATTATTTTTTATAAGTTTTGTAAGTTTTTTATAGAATTTTTAGAACTTGAATTTTCTAAATAAAATAATTTTTCCCAAAAGTGCCAAGGGCAAACACTGTAACACGATATATTGCATCAATTAGTGTAAAAAGAACTGTTAAATTTAACAATCAACGTGGTCAAAGAGATGAATTGATGAAATTTTGGAGTATAAGGACGTAATTGGGTGGAAAAAAATACAGGGGCTTAATTGATTTTTTTTCCCAAAAGTTTAAGGGCTTATGATACCCTTAAGCCTATTATAAATAAGTACTTAAAGTAAACCAATTTTTTCATTCATGTACTTAAAGTATTTTTAGTCAAATTGAGTTCCTAAAGTATACTTGTTGGTTAAATTTAGTACCTAAAGTATACTTTTTTGGTCAAAATAGGTACTTAAAGTATATTTTTTATCAAAATAAGTACTTAAAGTATTTATTGGTCAAAATAGGTACTTAAAGTCCATATATATATATATATATTCATTTAGGTTCTTAAAAGTTATCATTTGACATTGATTAAAAAAATACATTAGATACTTATTTTAACAAAAAATATACTTTAGGTACCTATTTTAACAGAAAAGTATATAATTTAGGTACCTACTTTGACGAAAAAAATACTTTAAGTACCTATTTTGACCGTAAAATATATTTTATGTACTTAATTTAACCAAAAGTATACTTTAGATACCTAAATAATTAGTATACTTTAAGTATTTATTTGTGATATAAGCCTATTTTTTATTAGGTCCTCAATTATCAAATGTACGAGTGACAATGATTTTATTCCGGATATCGATATTGAATTGAACAACAAAGTGTGCTCAATAGTGATGGGAAAAATATCTAAAATACAAATTTTGAGTGAATTTTTACTCTCATGATTTTTTTTAGCTTTTGAATAATTTATTAACTCTAAATATCTATTAAATTGGGGACTAACTTTTTTTGATAATATGATTGGTTCTGATCGTACTTGAAGGATAATGCCTATTGAGCTAAGGGAAAAGAATGGGAAGTTAATAGTTATATAGAATACTCAAGTTACAATTTATGCTTTATTATAAGTTTAAAGTTTTTAATTCGAAATCCGAGGACAAAAAAAATAGTGAAAGTTGAAAAGGAAAGAAAAGTAAACGTGAAGCAAATCTAAATCAAGCAATGCGAAATTGAGATTTTGGGTATTCTTTTAAAATATCTAATGGATAATGTTGCTTATTTTTTTTTTTTTTATAAGAGGACCTCGTCAAAAATTCTTTTCATAATTAATCCGAATCAAGACTCAAAATTAGACATCAAAATGAGAAAAAGAGTGCCTAAAACTTTTATTTATAAATGCAATCATCATACATATCTGCAGTTCCAAATTAAAGCCATACCCCAAGCAAATGTGCCCTAATACATTCAATACATACCCATAAATGGGGGTAAGAACCTAATTACTAACATTACAAAGCAAAGGAAAGCACACTGGAATTCTATGAGATTCAAGGGGGTCAAACCGGAAATCTCCAGACCAGCCAATAGCTTGTTTAGCCAATATATCGGCGTCGACGTTGCATTGCCATGGAATGAGTCTCACCACTGTCTAATAATACTAAAGAAGGGTTGTGGAGCTTGGACAGGGCATTTGATCCACTCAACAACATTTGCGCTATCACTTTCCATGATTAATCGATGATTATCATATCGAATGGAGGCTCGAAATACAAATATAGCATGTTTAATGGCTAAAATTTCAGCAAGAGTTGACAAACCTGGACCAGTAGGGAGGGAAAAAGAAAGTAAAGATGATCTGTTGCTATCTCTAAGCAAGCCTCCAATTTATAGTTCCATCGACGTTGAACTTCACAAATCCAATAGGAGGTGCACGCCAGACTTCATCATGCCCAGAGCTTGATTTTGTTGGGACTTTCTTATCTATAATAGTCGGGTATGCCACAATAGCTTCATGGATAACTCACAATCAGAATGTTTTGCTTTAAACCACCACGCTATACGAGTTTTGATGAGAAATCTCAACTTTAAACACTCCACTGACTTTTCACTAAAAGTGACCTCATTCCTACTTTGCCAAATCGACCATATAAATTTGTATGATATTGCTTTTAAACCCTTCTAAAATTGTTTTTGGAACATTTATTCCTTTAAAAAATTTCGCATTTAGGGATCTTTAACTAAATTAAACTTGAATAGGCAATATTCATGGCTAAAACCATCTGGTACAAATTTTTTGACATTACTTATCTTTTCTTATACATAACTTACTCCCAAATATATATTTGATTTTATAGACCGGAAATTTTAGTTTTAATAAGTCTTACTAAAATAACTAAATTTTTAAGTAATTCAGTCACACCTAAGTGAAATCCTTCATTTATCATCACTCTTTTGCCAATTTTGAATCACTTATTTCCAAACTTTAATATAGAAAGTAACCACAGTTTTCAACCAAAAAAGGAGGAAACAAACAAACAAATAAATAAATACTAGATAGAGTTCTGCAGCTGAACTTTCTATTATCTATATGGCTAAACTTCCAGGTAAATATTAACTTGTTCTTATTTAGACCTGAAAAACTTGACCTGAGAACCGAAAACTGAACCGATTTATTCGACGAAACTCGATATGGATCCGAACAAGATGACCCAAATGTGACCCAAAACCCGAAATCAACTGAACCGAAACCGATCCGAATTCTAGAAGAACCGATATTGACCCGAACCGAAAGTAACTCGAAATTAATTTGCTCAAAACCGATCTAAACCGAACATCAACCCGATTTTAACCCGAAATAATATAATATTTTATTATCTTTTTGTATTATAATAGTACTAATTAATCACTACATTTGATAAAAAAGTAGGAGGGAAAAGTAAAATCCTAATATTCTAGTTAATTGCAAAGAGGGGGGGGGAGTTGGAGGGAAAAGTAAAATCCTAATATATATATTCTAGTCAAATTTGATAATATATATACACATATACTCGAGTCAAATTTTTAGGTAATATTTCAAAATGCTCATCATATGTGCAATTATGGTCTAAGGTTTGATTCCATGCCCATAAAATTATCTCTCTTTTTTTACGTATATTTTGAAAATATAAAAAATTCTATCATACTAAAAACCAGCATCGAATATGAAATTAAAAAAAATATAGTTATAGGATTGGATCAGGATTCGTTAGGTTCATGTTAAATGATTAATACCAATGATGGTTGATTTTGAAACATTGAATGATTGGAACTAAACCTAAATGATAATATTAACAAATAAAAAGACATGTTTTTACAAAAATATATGATTAATTATTTATATAATATACACGATTAGATTCACACTCAAGTCCAACTCAAAACGAATTGGCCCAAAAATTTAAAGATTGACCCGACCCGATATCGACCCGACTCGAAAACATCCGATCCGATATTGACCCGACCCAAAAACAACCGATCTGATATTGACCCGAATCACTGATCCAATGCCCGAATTGACCCGAATCATCATAGAACCGAACTAAAATCCGAACCAGGCCCGAACCGATCCGAATCTAAACCGAATACAAACAAACCCGAAATGATCCGAACCGAAACTGAACCGAACGACCCGCTTGCCACCTCTATTCTTATTGAACTACTTGAAAGCTAACTTTGCATTGGAAGTGGATGAGTATAGCAATGAAGATGCAGAAAAGCTTGTACTGCTGCTTTGGGGATATGACTTTTGGATCATTGATGTTGGAGAGTTGCTGTTTCCTTGCTGGTTACGCTCCGAATCTGAAGAGCCGACCAGAACCATGTTGACTTTCGTACACTCTTCCCTCTCCTGCTTTATTTCCTTCATCATTGCTGCAACATCTTTCATGGTAGGCCTGTCATCAGGGGAAGGGTTTACACACAGCAATGCCACCCCAATGGTCTGCAACATTTCATCGATCTCAGATTCCGGCCTCGCTTGTAAGCTCGGATCTAGCACTTCAATCCCTCCTCTTTTCTGCCTCACCCAATCTACAATGTGGCGTCCATCTGGTATGGTCGGATCAATCGGTTGCTTTCCTGTCAAGACTTCTAACACAACAACTCCGTAGCTATACACATCACTTTTCTCGGTTATTTTCATCATGTAGCCATACTCTGCATTAACATAAAACCATATGTGGCTAATTTTATTTTAATCGTATAATATACGCTGCAGTGTATAAGAAATTAAGAATGTGATGGCAATAATATATAGTTGTTACATTCTTTTCCACTTACAAGTTCCTAATGGTAGATAATTCTGATATGAAAAGAATTTTGAACTAACCTGGAGCAATGTAACCGTAGGAGCCCGCAACCGTGCTAGAGGACCTAGCGAAATCTCTGTTATCGACAAGCTTGGCAAGTCCAAAATCAGCAATATAGGATTCAAATTGGGGACCAATGAGAATGTTGTTGGCCTTGATATCTCTGTGAACAATAGGAGGAACACAGTCGTGGTGTAGGTAAGCCAAACCTTGAGCTGCCCCCAAGATGATTCGATACCTAAGGTCCCATTCCAAGCAGCTGTCACTGCGCTCATGAAGAAGACTTCCCAAGCTTCCATTTTCCATGTAATCATACATAAGCAATCTCGTGCTTCGGTTCCAGCAACAACCTAAGAACCTGACTATGTTTTTGTGGCGGATTGAACCGAGAGTTTTTACCTCAGCTGAAAAGGAATCACGAACTCCGCCTATACCGACTTTGTCACTGTGACAATCATATCCAGTTGCCACTGTCGTTGGCCAAAGCTTCTTTACAGCGATGGTTTCCCCATTTTCAAGTTCTGCACGATAAACAATCCCCGAACAACCCTTTCCAACAACATTGCCTTCTACCAAACATTTCAATACATGATCAACTGAGAAATTCAACCTCTGGAATGGGTGAATTGCCATGGCCATGAATCCCCTCCCATCTCAGAATCGTTATCATCTCCCATCATCTTTCTAGCTCTAAAGACCGCAAAAGCCCCAAAAATTGTTAATGCAATGGCCAAGGTAATAAGTAGTGCAATAGCTATTTTAAGTTTTTGTGCTCGTTTGAAACCATTATCACTTTGCATACCGGTTGCTGTGGCACTGCTGAGGAAACATGAATCGTGTCCCTTAGAACACAGCCCTTGGTTTCCAGCCATTTCGGTGGCAGATAACTGTCGAAACAACTTGCTGTCGGGAAGGTAGCCGGTGAAATTGTTGTAGGAGATATTCAGAGAAACAAGGTTGTCAAGAGCCGAAAGTGCTACCAAGTCACCTTCAAGCTTGTTGTGTGAAAGGTCCAATATGGATAGCTTGTTCAGTGCAGCAATTTGAGGTGGGATTACACCAGATAGTGCATTCCAACTTAGATTTAGAGCAATATCAAGAGCTTGGATGTCAAACAGTTCCTCTGGGATTGTGCCAGATAGTGCGTTGCTGCTAAGGTCAAGCAACTGAAGATTCAAACAATGACCAAGAGAGGAAGGGATTGTTCCAGAGAGAGAGTTTCTGCTCAGTATAAGTCTATTAAGTGAAGTAAGTTGGCCTAAGCTTTGGGAATTTGTCCCTTCAACTGATTAACAGAAACATCCAGTACCTGAAGTTTTGTAAGAGATGATAAAGAGCTAGGCAAAGGACCTTCAAAGGTGTTGTTGCTAAGGTTCAACATCTGCAGCTGAGTGCAGTTACCTATCTCATCTGGCAGTAGGCCACCAAGATGGTTTTCAGACAGGTCAAGAAAGATGAGGTTGTTAAGGAACCCAATCTCTTTCGGGATCATTCCACTGATTCTATTATTAACAAGCCGAACTCTAATCAGGGAACTGCAATTGCCAATCTCCTGAGGGATCGTGCCCGAAATGTCATTGGAAATTAAGAGAAGCTTTGTTAGATTTTGCAGCTGAAATAAACCAGGTTGCAAGCTACCGGTGAGTGCATTGTGGGACAAATCTAGAGCCGCAAGGCTCCTACAACTGGCCAAAGCTGCAGGAATGCTTCCTTCAAGTTTGTTCTGCCACGCAAAGAAGATTGTGAGCTCCTTTAACTTCCCAAGCTCTTCCGGGATGGAGCCTGATATCTGATTAGTATCAAGCTGTAACTGTACAAGGCTTGTGGCATTAGATAGAATCGGTGGTATGGTGCCGGTGATGTTGTTGTTACTAAGCATCAACTCTTGAAGATTAGAGAGGTTCCCAAATGATTCTGGTATACTACCAGAAAAATAATTTAAGGAAAGATCAATGGTTATCAAACTTTTACAGTTCCCTATTTCCTCAGGAATACTCCCTTCAAAGTTGTTTTGCCACAGCAACAACTTCTCGAGCTTGTCGAGCTTACCCAACTCGGGCGGAAGTGACCCCGAGAGATTGTTCTCATACAAATACAAGTCCACAAGCTCTGAACAGTTGCCAATGTGTGGTGGAACCTCACCAGAAAGCATAGTTGTATATACTGAGAGAGCTTGGAGTTTGGTTAACTTACCTAATGAAATAGGGATTGAACCAGATATTTTGGTATCAGCAAGGCCCAACACCTTCAGGTTCTGGCAGTCTCCAATCTCTTCCGGGATTCTTCCTGCAATGTCCTTGTTTCCCCCTGCACGTATAACTTCAAGATTCGACAGTTTACCGAGTTGGACCGGAAGATTCCCACTTAAATAGTTGTCGAATATGAGGAGATTCTTAAGGCTGCTGCATTCACCAATTGCTGCTGGGATCTCCCCAGTGAGCTGGTTTGAGTTTAAAACCAAGTCCTGCAGATACTGGAGCTTCTTGATACTTGAAGGAATGCTACCTACGAGACTGTTTGCACTGACATCGATAACGGTTAGTTGCGAACAGTCTCCGATATCAGGCGGAATAATTCCAGTGAGATTAACACCAGAAAGGACCAGCTTTTGAAGGAAAGGAAGGGAGGAAAGATTGGAAGGGAAAGGAAGAGCTAGCTCAACAAACTGGATATTGATTTCAATGATAGAGTTTTTAGAAGAACAAGTGACGTAAGACCAGGTACAAGGGTTGGGGTCTGAGGAGTGCCAGTTGGAGAGTGCTAAAGGAGGTGAAGGGGAGCTATGAAGCCAAGATAGTAATACAGTAGCTTCACTGTTTGCAGCAGAAACATCATATGCCAACAAGAAGAGTGGTAGAAGTAGAACTACTAGCCATTGTCTTGGCATTGCCTGCTGCTTATGGTTTTTGGACTGCCTCGGCATCGGCATCGGCAAATATTACCTCAAATCTCGAACCAGTCCTCTCTTAGTTTTGCATTGGGGCTCTCTATCTCCCCGTTTGCTTATCTAAAACTTACTCTAAAGTGGCTTCCTAGTGAAATACTCTAATAATATATCTACTAGTATAAATCCTTTGCAGGCAAGCAAGAAACCATTTGAAACCCACACCATCACTACCTTCACCTCGGGGTTCTGTTTCTTTCCCTTGTACTCTTTTACTACATTTGAATATGTTTTGTTAGAGCAAACACACCATGTTTTTTTCGCCTTGTTTTCCTCAAAATGAGTGTTTGTTTTTGATACTTGGGCCAAAACTTTGAGAGAAAAATTGATTTCAAGGAAAATCTCCAAATCTCATTCTAATAAAGCTAAAAGAAAACCACCCACCATCCCTATTTTCATGGTTTCTTCAGAGTGGCCAAAATTATAGCATAACATGAAAAGCAATTTATAATGATTCCACTCATTATAATGAAAACCAAGAAATGTTAAAAATCTGAAAATAATGTCCCTAACTTTGAGGTGAAAACCCCACCATTTCAATTTTCAACCCCTACTGCTTAAATTATAGTAATATAAAAATCAAAAGAAAACTAATGGCCTTTAATGTTTGTTTTAAGGGATTCAAAATGGTTAAGGCAGAGCACAGAGCTCAGGTGGGTGATCTAAACACGTTTTTGTTTTGTATTCTCCTCCACGATTATTAAAATAAACACGTTTTTGTTTTGATTTTTTCAAAGGTACGAAAGGATTAAGGAAAGTCTGGAATGTCCCAAGTCCTCTTATTATTGAAATAAACCACTCAAATTACACATATGTCCCGGAATGGGTAACATCGCCAATCCCTAAAACAATTGATCTCAAACTTGTTGAGTCTCGGGGGCATTTAAAAGGTTTATATTGTATCAATTTGTCTTGATGTTGCGTATTCAATTCATATTCGATATTAGTGGGTGGGTGCAGGCGATACGATTTAAAAGCGGACTCCCCATTCATTAGATACAAGAAGATTACCAAGATTATAATGATAATTAGAGAACTTATTCCAATTCAATGAGCATTCTCAATTTTGTTCTATGAATTAGTTTCATATGATGATTTTAGTATAGATTTTGAGTTTCATCGTTTTTACCAAGTCCTCTTTATAGGGAAATTATAATAATATGTCCCTAGACTATCATCTAATTTCAATTTGATCTAAACTTATTTTTTTCATTTTGTCTTGATGTTATGGATTATTAAATACAGATGAGTTAAAAATGAATGAATTTCAAACATAGCTAAACACATTTTTAAGTTTATATGTTTAAAATTTGATCCACATCGTATTTGGATTAGTGTTTAGAACATACGCCAACATTAGGTTACTACAAGAACCTGATTGGCATTATAATGATAATTAGAGGACTTAATTATATAATCTGTTTAATATTTTTTGATGTTTAATTTGTACAATTTGATGATTCCCGAGTATATAGGTAATAAATAGGTATAGTTTCACGAAGTATTTTAACTATAATAATATTTTTTTATTTTGTTTGATAAATATTTTTCTCCTTTTGCTATGGATATCATCAATGTGTTAATAATGCTTAAACTAACTATTTCAATGAAAAAAAAAGACAAAGTAGGATTTTAATTATTTAATTTATTTAGTTTTTTATTGTACTTGTATGTTTATATTTTTAAATTTAATTTATATAAATTTTTATTTTTAGAATGTCGCATATGTTATTAACCTTGTATGAAGATCTTGATGAAAACAATGATCAAATTCTTGAAAATAATTTTGAAAAAAAATGTATCATTATATAATCTAATAAGAAAGTTTTGCTTTACAGTGATATGTTTTTAATTATTTAATTTACTGTCTTTTATTTTTAATTATTATTAATATCACAATTATAATTTTATAAAAAATACTTTACAATGATGAAGTCTTTATTATTTATCATTGGAGTGTTTATCAAGCGAGTCGTTCACAAGTTGAGTAGTGTTCAACTCCACTCGAAAACTGTTCGAATCGTGCTCGACTCGATACTCAATAAGTTTGATAAAATTTTGTTCAACCCGTGCTCGTTAAAAAACTCGCTGCTCAACTCGACTCGACTCGTTGCTCGTCAAGCTCGCCATAATTTTTATCTTGTTTTTTAATATATGTAAAATCTAGTAATACTATATAGAGCTTCATATAAACATAAATTAATAAATTTAATTAAAAATATCAAAATAATGTACGAAGTAATTCCAAAATCTAAACTCCAAAGTAACAATCTACAAATACATCAAACTAACGTATTATAAAAAAATTAACGAGTTGCTCTCAAACTTATCGAGTATTGGGCCTTAATCAACTCAACTCGTTAAGATCTAGAGTCGAGTTGAAGTTTGAGTCGAGTCACCTCTTAGTCGAGCACGAACTGCTCAATGAGCTGCTCAACTCAGTTGACACCCCTAATCATTATAATTTTATAATTGTTTAAGTAAGTTTTTATATTTACATGTTTTTTATAACTACCACCAACTCATTAATTGACTAATTCAGACTTAAATAATACAAAAATTCATTATAAGGGTAACCTTTTCAATCCAACTTGCACGTTTGTTTCTTAAACATTGCAAACATATATTTTTTAATTATTCAAAATATGATTTGGTATATTTCATTTTTAGGATATTTATATATTTAAATTATCTTTGTACATGCTCGTCTATTCACAAGTGTGACATGTGACATATGACATGACCCCCAAATTTAAGGCCCACGCTTTAAAAAAAATATGTTAACTTAAAAAAATATTATTTTCCTAAAAAAACTTTTAAATTTTTCTCTTATTGTCTCAAGAAATTAATTGTAATCAATTCTTTTTAAAAAAATCATCAAAATTATAGTGTTTAACGGGCTAAATATTTTTTTATTTATGTCAATCCTAATTCAATCTTTTTCGATTGCTTTAAAGTCAGCTACTAATTAGTGATATACATCTTAAGTCTAAAAAAGAAAGTTCATACTACTACTACTACTTTTAATTAGTATTTTGAAGGTTGAATTTCTAATTAAATTGAAATTTTATTTCCAATTCGATAGTCTTGTTGAAGGTATAATGCTTTTTTTTTGGAGGATATAAATTACTTTTTTTATTTTTTTTGGTATCGTAAAATTATTCAAATTGAATCATAATGATAAATTTTGATATTTTACAATTTCATCTTATTATAAAATATTTTAAGCCTCATTTTAAAAAGTAACACAGGGCCCACACATCTTTTGGGACGGGTATGTTTTTGCACGAAATTTTAAATTTTTTTTATGAAATAACAAAAAAATATATTTTGATACACAAGTAGTATAAAAAATATATTACAAAATCTTCTTTAATATCTAAATTCTAAATTATTAAATCTAAAACTCAAAACCTAAACATAAACTTTAAACCCTAAATTTTAAATATTACACCATAAACCTCTAATACTAAACCTTAAACTAACATAATAAAAAAATTTAACAAACCTATATAAAATAACATTTACGCAACAACAAAATTTTTCTTAATAAAATAGAAACGAGTGAACCACAATTTTAATATAATAAAATGAGGATACGGTGTTTCTACATTTTGCGTTATTTTATGTTAACATGTTGTTTCAGTGACAAACTTGTGTGTTTGATGCTAATCTATGAAGCCTATAAGTACGACTGAATACGACAATAAATAATGATTTTTATGTATTTGTTATTATCGTATTTGTAATCAAATTAAATTTAACAAATTCAAATTAATTAATAAGGCCCAAATGATTTTTATATTTAATTTCAATTAGATTTTGATTAATTAAAATCTAATTACATCTACATTTAACTTGTACCAAAATTGAAGGAATTTTCACCTAAATATTAGGATTGGGCATTCGATTGAGTCAAGTCAAAAAGTTTAAATTATTCGAGTTTATAAGCCCTATTTTACGATTCAAATTTTATTTGAATTTTTTTTGAATTAGGTTGAGTTTACGAAATTCAAATCGATTTGAGTTTTTGAAATTTTATACAAATTTAATTGTAATTATTTATAATGCTATAATACATATTGATTCCAATTTAAGTGAATTTGTATATTCATAAGTGAAACACATATATATTTCTTCATATTTTTACATGTTATATACATAATATGTCAGACATAATTGATAGACTCGAATCGAACTTGAAAATTGATCAACTAATTACTAATTTTTTTTGAGTTATTTGAGTTATTCGAATTTCTATTTTATAACTCAAATTTTATTTGAAATTTTTTCGAATCGATTCTATGAAATTACGAGTCGAGTCAAAACGGGTCGGGTTTTTTGCGTCGAGTCAAGTCAAATATTTCGGTTTTTCGAGTCGAATTTTGCCCACCCCTACTAGATATCATCATTAAAAAATTGTTTTTTGAATTTACATCAATTTCTAATCAATAATTAAAATAATATTTTTTTACTGATATGCATGTCATGTAGGACAGGCGTTTTTAATCAATCATACATGTTTAAAATACTTTTTAGCAAAATGTTTTTTCTATTAAATAATAATAGTTTGTCTTGATGGTTAAAGTTTGTGATAATAGTGGTTGGGTTTTGGATTCAATAGTAATACTATAATAGGCATTCCTCGTGTATTTACACCATTTAAATTAATACAAATTTTTTTCTTCAAAAGTATTTTAGAAAAATTTTATTTTTTCAATATTTTTATCTTATTCTTATTTTATAGTGTTGAATTGTGTTACGATAAATATTTGGTGTTGCCTATGTTTCTAAGGTGATGGGAGGGTTAAGAGTTTCAAATCATATGCACATTTAATTAAGAAAGGGGTGTTGCCATATCTAATTATTTTTTTTATTCTTAAATCTTAATACTCATTGTTTGATTTTAGATTCGAGTCAAAGGAAGATCACGTAAGGGCTAGTCGATTATTCGGTTATTCATCCTAAGTCGAATTCCCCTTCCCTCATCTTCAATTCTTTTATTTTATTCCAAGTCTTTTCTTGTCAGGATCGTTTGAGAAATTTTAAATTCTAACTTTGGTCTTCTTATTTACATCAATATACATATTCAAATGATGATTTATTTTGATCCACACTATGTTACTTTATCAATAACAGTCCCTTAATGTTTAATCCTTAGACAAATGTCAGTGTTTAAAACAAATTTGAGAAATTTATCCAGGAATTATCAGTACTCCCTTAAAGGGTATTGATATTTTCCTAGGGTTATTGATGCTCAAAATTTTAAGAAATTCAATGGTTTATGAATGTAGAGAAAAAATAAAGATCGATATTAAGATGGAGTGGTTCAGTATCGTGTCAATACCTAAAAAATTCCCGTATGTTCAATCAATATCTTGTTTTTCAAAATGTATTATTTAACTCAATTAAAAAAATGTCCCATAAGTTCCTAACACAAGTTAGCATCAAAATGTGACATTAAAACATGTATTAGACATCAAAATGCACTTATTTAACAACATGGCACGGTTTCTTTCTTCCTTTCTAAAACCCCATAAACCCTAACCTCTTTTTGAAGAAAGAAGAATCCTTGAGTTCCTCTTGCACCAATGGAGTTCCCAACACCCAAATCCTTCACTCAAGCCTAAAAACAAGTGGAAATCTCATGGCAACCCAATGAACATGTTTGAGAGATGAAAGCTTTTTCTTCAACTTTTATGGATAGATGGAGATGACTTACCTAGGTGATTCCAAATTAACTCTTCAGAGAAAGGTTCTAGCTTGATAGATTTTTGAGTGTTCAACAATGGAGGAAAGACAGAAAATTGAAGCAGAAGAGACAAATAACCACAAGTCTTTCTGGAGAAAGTGAAGGGACATATTTTGGTTTTTAAATACCCCACACAACGTGTGGGCCTAAGGGTTTGATTAGCTTCTTCTTTGTTTCATGCACTTTGATGGCAAAGGGACAAAATTTAGCCTTTTGGACTTGGTTGTCATTTAGGGTCATTTTTAATTAGTGTGGATTTTTAATTAGTAATTTAAAACAAAGTATAGTAGATTCGGTGTTATTAGTTTAGCATAGTTGAACATGTAACACATGATTAAAGAAAACGTAAATCTCACTTTCCAATGCATTGAAAGAGGATTGAAACCCAAGAGAACAACTAATTGGCCTTGTGGCGAAAGATGTTCATCTTATCTCATATTATATGGGTTCAAATTTCGGTATGAGAATGTAATACCTCACTGCTTAATAAAAAAAAATTGAAACCCCAGTCCTCACATGCAAGCATTAACAACCATTATGGTATACAATCCAATGTCCTTTAAAAGCTATACCCACAACATGACTTTTTTGCCTTCATTTGCAATAAATGTGCCAATTAATCAATCAAATAAAAACAAATACAATGACCCAAATGTGTAAAACCAACCTAAAAGCTTAAAAATAAACTATGGAAATTATATAATTACAAAAGAGAAGCAATGTAGAAGTGAACAACACCATGGCACCTTATGGTGGCCACGGTGGATCAATAGCATTCTATGACAAGTGAAATGTTTTTTTGGTAACCGAGGGAGAGAAATAAGGACAATTTCTACTGTTTTTTGTACACTTGTCAAAGGGATTGTTCTAAATAATACTATATATTGTCGAAAACTCGAAACACTACCGTATAATATGATATTATATGAAGAAAAATGAGTTATTTTTTCATCTTCTTCTGTACGGAGGAGATATTAATGAGGGACTAACACATGAAGCCATGGCGACAAGAAAGGGCGCCTGCATTTGAAGTAATGGTGCCAACTAAGGAAGATGACTTGGCCCCTAAGCTAGAGGCCCTCGCATAGCTAGCTGCTGCACTGGTTCCCGATGGTGTGAAGTACGCTCCGTTTAGGAACAAGTCTCCTTCCGACCTCCAATTCCAATGTCTCCATTTGTTGCTGGTCTCCACTCTCTTTGTAACCTCTTTGGCAAAGGGGTTAAACGGAGCAAGGTAACGGTTACCCTGGCTGTTAATGGTCGGATTAGCGCTTCCGCCGATGGCGTACATTTCCCAATGTGTGTAGTCGTTGTTCACTACATGGAAATATCCATGCCTACACCTTCAACATTTGCCAATAAGGGTTGTATCAAGTTTATATTTTAAAAAAAGAATGAACAAATACTACCATGTAATCATACAACAGGATATTTGTTTACCTTGGCATTCTTTGGATAAGGCCCTCACCGAAATGATTATAAGCAATGGTCGCTTGCATCCTCTTGTCTCTTACGTAGGAATCACTATGTCCCAACAACATGACCTCGTTGTGGTGGGTGAAGTAGTTGTTTGAGATGGTAATTGCTGTGGAACCCATTATGGCATCAATGAGTCCATCGGCACAGTTAGACATTGAGTTATGGTCTATCCAAATATGGCTCGATCCAAAGATCGAAATGCCATCTCCATCGGCCATGGTCCTCCATCCGTAATGAGACGGGGAGCTTCGAACCATGGCGTTGCCGGTGGGCTTGCAGTCGTGAATGTGGATACCATGGATGATAACATTGGTGACATATTGGATGGTGATGCAGGCCCCATTGGCAATATGCACATTGGCACCACGACCGTCAATGGTCTTAAAACTATTCATTATAAGCTCCTGCTTCAACCTGATCACCATATCACGCTTGAACACGATCCATAGCGGTCGGTCCTGGTTAACGGCATGGCGGAGGGTGCCTGGTTTGGGGTTCACAGGGTCATCGTCTCTGGGATTACTTACCACGTAGTACCTCCCATCACGGCCGCCAATGGCGTTGCGTCCAAAACCAATGCCACAGTTGGCAAGGCGCTTTCGCCTGAGATACCAACGGCGGTCACACCGCCAGCAATCATCAATTGGATTCCCTGTTCCACATGAGAAAAATCCCAATTTCCTCCTCTCCGTGCTATTTCTTATGCTCCTGAAAAAACAGGGACAATAATATCATGCTATAATACTAGATTAATTAAATGAAACAGAATTAATTAAGCATGTGGAAATTGGAATAGAATTAAATGATGATGGACAATATTGATGACAAAATTAATGTGTTTGAGAAGCATCTGTTGATCTGAGCTGGCCATGTGACATTTCGTGGGAGATGTACATACGTTGCATACGGAAATTTCGAAATACATAAAAAAATTGGTACATAAAAAGAAAATAATATGAAATGATGAAGGGAAACTAATATCTGCCTGCTCTTTTTCTGGCGTCGGTGCGACAGAAAAAGAAGCAATTAAAAACATTAAAATTAAATAGGATGGTGGCGGTGGCAATGAATTTATAAAACTAGTTTTGTCAGTCATACGCAGATGAATGCGGAACTTGTTCTGATTGGCCAAGTTTTTGTTTGCCATGCATCAAAAACTCAGATCTAGGATCTGTGGGTTTTAAAATATAATTATTTTTAAAATAAAAAATCACAACACAATATTCACAAACGTTCATTAATCGATTAATTCAAATCAAATTTTATATAAATCTAATATGAAATTACTTTTTAATTTAATTTTTTCTATTCATAGTATTAAAATTCTAACTTTTAAATTTACTCAAAAATATATTACCTCATCCTACTAAATTAATTGATTGTTGGTATATTAATTTTGCCGCTAAATTAAATCTAAATTAAAGTTGGTATTAACTTCACGTACTTATTTTTTTATTATACCTTAAAGAGGCATGAGTTATGTTTTTAATCTTATTTGTGAAATCTAAAATCTGAGTATCAATTAAAATTATAGTAGAATAAATTAAGAGCGAGGTGCCCGGATCTCAGGACATGGTCATGTGATTAAGGTGACGACAGACAAAGTTAAAGAAAAAGTAAATTTTTGTAACAGTAAACAACTATATTCCTCAAGAAACCCTAAAGTAGAATTATTAATGAAATACCAAATTAGTGATGTATTGCATGGAATTAATAAAGCTACTTACTACCAGTTCAGTATTTATTAGGATAATTAAAGTAAAGATGCAAGAGAAGTGAAGGTGAAGTTAGATGGGTGAAGTTATTGTTCCATTCATTGCCACTGAAAACCAGAAGAAAAAAAATACTACTTGGTAATAGTATTGACCGAAACATATTTTTGACTACCCAAAGTGAGAAAGAGAGAAAATAGACTTATTATGGCAAGTGGAAAAGGACCTGTCGGAAACTACATAGATTATCATGCATGGCAACTGTGGTGGGGCTCCATCTGATTCTGAATCAATCATCTTCTCAAAGATTTAATACAATTTCTATATCCCATATTTTCTTAGGAAACAAACAAACAAATAAATGATTCATATGATGGGGAATACTCACATATCCACCATTGAAGCAATTTCCTCTGGATTCTCCGCCGAGTGCTCGTTTATCCACTCCTCCTCCATTGATGAGTTCTTCAAGCCCTGCAACTTGTTTTCTTCACCCAGCCTGCCATTACAACAACAACGTATTTTATTTTAAAAAGAAAAATACTGGTTGCATTGAAACAAGGAATGTTTTCCTGGGCTGGAAAAGCTAACGAGATGATTGTTTCCGGGGAAAATGTACCTTGAATTCAGCTCTGTTTTGTCTGCTGATGCCTTGATAGTGACACAAACGAAAAACAATATAAGTATTAGCAATGCAAAGGAAGAGAATAATCTCTTGGAAATCCCCATTACGGATGTTTCTCTGCTACGCTTATGAATATGATTCTGTTGAATTTTTCCCTGTTTGTGAGAAACGAAAATGAAGGAAAATGGAGGTGAGATGAAGAGAATGATGGGGACTGTGAAGGAAAACTCAGATGGCTCGGTCTTTATATAGGGAAATACTAGAAAATAATTAAGGTTAAATTGGAGGGTCAATGGTCATGGTATAAACTTTGCCTAACTCTGTAAACCATGGTTTTTTCATTTATTACATTTTTTAACCGTCGCTAACTGATATATGAAATTTAAAGCTACAGCGTGTCCATGTGTCGGTAGCTCACGTGCCTCGCCATTTTCCCTTCTGACACTTCCCATGTCGGTCTATTTCTTCCAAATCAGCTTCGTTAAATTTTTCATTGGATGCTTTACGTACTCGCAGCTTACGGTGGAAGCTACACTCGCTTCGCTATAAGGCCACGTTGCCACATGCCCGACGTGGAAGGATAACTAAATATCAGGTATTGTACGAACTGTAGGATTTAATTAAGAATAAAAATGGACAGGTGTCCTTAAATACCGTACGGTCTTAATTTTCTTTTCCTTAGCACTTCGTTTGTCTTATTAATATGCCATTAGTTATTATTTTTACTGATTAGTTTTGTTTTTGTTTTCTAATTAAAAAAATGTTGAAACATGTAACTTTTAAATATATATTTTAAACTTTTTAATATTTAAAATAATTGTAGTCACATTTTAAAAATTTAACTACTAAAAGTTAATACATACTAAATTTAATAGGACAAACGAAGTATTGTTTTTTGGCATAAAGTTAAAAATAACCCTTAACATTTGATCTTTTAGTTACTTTAACTCCTAATTTTTAGTACAGATAAACTCTTAACGTTTTGTTTTCATTCAAAATCCACCCCAATAGATGAAAACTGTTAGTCAGCTAACGGTTAACACTTTTTGATGACGTGACATGTCTACAAAGCTGAATTTACTGATGTGGCGATGACACGTGTATAAAAATACTAACTTGGCACTTTGTTAAAGTGCTATCATAATTTTTTTCAAAAAATTAATTATTTTTTTATTAAATTTGAACCATCAGACCAAGCTCTTAACTTTGAAAAATAACACCAAATATATTATATAATATAGTTAAATAGCATGCCATCTTTTTCTTCCAAAATTATTGTTCTTTGATAGCATCTTTCATGATTGTTCTCTCCAATATTTTTATCAAACAAAATAAGAGGAAATTGTTTCCAAGATTTAAGGTTTTCATTGGATCTGATATATAGTGAAATCTCGTAGAGAAAGACACTAATTAAAAGGACGATTTTTTGATTTATTTGGTCGGGAAGATTTATATTTTCTGGGTCTGTAGACTGCCATGTTTTGCTTCAATAGTTATGGTTGTTTAGGGTGTGTTTGTTTCATGTAGTTTGAATTTCAGAATTCATTTTCGTAATTTACGGTGTTTAGTTCATATAGTTTCACATAGTTAAAGGAGTTTGAATTATAGTTCACTATTTTTTCTTTACATTTTTTGCAGTTTGTTTTACCATATTTTTTCGTAAAACAAACTACATTCTCTTCAACTCTAAACGCTAAACACTAATCCTTAAACCCCAAATATTAACCTAATCACTAAACCCTAAATGTTAAACCCTAAACACTAACCCTAAATGGTACCATAAATCCTAAACCGTAAATGCTACCATAAATCATAAACTCTAAACCATAACCACTAACCTAAACCCTAAACCTTAAAACTAAATATTAACCCCTAAACCCTAAAGACTAACCTAAACCATAAACTCAAACCCCTAAATGATGCCCTAAAACTTGAACCATGAACCCTCAACACTAATCTAAACCATAAAACCCTAAACCCTAACCTAAACCATAAACCCTAAATGTTAAACCCTAAACACTAACACAACCTTAACCCTAAACCATGAACACTAAACCCTAAACCCTAAATTCTAACTTAAACCCTAAACACTAAAAACTAACCTAAACCCTAACCCTAAATATTAAACCATAAACACTAACACTAAATCCTAAATACTAAATCCTAAATACTACCATAAATCCTAAACCCTAAACCCTAACCAATAACATAAACCATAAACCCTAAACACTAACTATTAAACACTAACATAAACCCTCAACCCTAACTTAAACCCTAAATATTAAACCCTAAACACTAACACTAAACCCTAAATGCTACCCTAAACCCTAAATGCTAACCTAAACACTAAACCATAAACCTTAAATGCTACCCTAAATCATAAACCCTAAATACTAACCTAAACCCTAAAATATGTTTTGGTTTGAACTTGTTTTTAGCATTATCGATGCTTGTTTGTGGATTGTTCATGAAATTATCCAAAAACTCTACCAAACAGCGAAAAATGAATTACACAATATCATCTAAACACCAAAAAATACTTTCTCTAGTTTGTTTTCTAGAAAATATAGTTTATTTTCCAGAATTCATTTTTCGAAAATAGATTTCAGTGAAACAAACGGACCCTTACTTGTTTTTTGTGGGGTCAAACCAGAGATAACCCATACAACCAAAGAAACACAAGCCTACAATATCTACCTACCCCTGTGTTCTTGGTTATGTTTACTACTATAAGAAGATCCTGGGTTTTGTTTAGAAAAATATATTCGTGCCTTCAAAACAAGCTGTTTCCCCTTATTTTGTTTGATAAAAATCTTAGAAGAAAAAGGAATGCTATTTAACGAGATTACATAATATATTTAGTGTTTTATTTTCAAAGTTAAGAGCTTGGTCTGGTGATTAGGCATTAAACCTTTCACCCACTAGACCTAGGTTTGAACCCTTAGCCCCTTCATTTCAAAGGTTTAATTAATTTTTAGTTTTAAAACCAATTAAATGATGTCTGATTGGTTTAAATTTAATAAAAAAATAAATATAAAAAACAATTAATTTTTTTAAAAAATAATGATGTCACGTCAGCATTTCTATACATGTGTCTTCGCCACGTCAGCAAATATGCTTTGTAGACATGCCACGTGGGTAAAATATTCCCAAATCACTAGATTATTAGTAAAATTACTTTTGAAGGGATTGAAAATTAAAAGGTTTCAAAAGTTGTTTTTAGTTTTGAATTTTGTTTGGTTTGAAGGGAAAAGAAGTTGAGAAAATTGGAGATTTGTTTTGATTGATTTGTTGTTGATTTTGTGAAAATATAAAATAGGGATTTGTTTAATTTTTAGGACCAAACTTTAAAAAAATGAAAATATTTAAAAGTTATTTCATTCTTTCATTAGAAGTGAATGACACATCGACTGAGATGATACCAAACAATTAGTCAAGTGACATGAACGTATTTTATTAAAGTCGAGTGATAGATACATGATCTTACCAATAGTTTAGTGATTGTGGGTGTAGTTTGCACTTAAAAAAACCTTTAAAGCTACCAACTACCGGTACTAGTTTGTATAGCTGGATGAGACATTAGATCCCTTAAACAAGGCTAAACATTCGAATTTTGATGTTATGAATCGATAAATTGAGTTGAGAGAATCACTCTATAATGGATCTATGCAATACTCAATTAAAATTACTTCACTAATAGATCAAATATCGACAATTGAAAAAAAAATCTTTAAAGTTGGTTCCTGAAAAACGTTTACAAAATTGTATATTAGATAAACTTGCACGGTTTGCGTTGTCCTTCCCCAAAAGAGCGCTAATTAACTATGTGGTTCAATTGTTTGTCAAGACTCAAAATATAAGAGCCAAAAATTAAATCTCAAACAAAGAATAAAAATAGGCACATGGCATGATACAAAGAAGTGTACATGTTATCTTTGTTGCACAACTAATAAAAAGAGAACATGGCAGCACCAATCAACCCGCAACATATGCCTTGTATAAGGGACCAAACAAATTAAATTTATTAGGTTATCTTCAATACAATCCAATTTTGTTTTGATTCGAGTTGAATTAATTTAATCCAAAGTAAAGATAATTAAATATAAATATACTCAACATTTTTTTTTGATAAATCTTAAATCTAATCTTAATCCTACCTATCAACTACCTTGATAGTAGGGGAAGAAGGACTCTAGGGGAAGGTAGGGGAGTGTTCCTAATGGGTCTAGAACTCATGACCTAAGGAATATGACTATATAAGAAAACAAAGATAAACAGCTTGACCAACCGGCAGGGACGAAGTCAGGGTTCACCCATGAGGGCGGCAAGTTGCTTGTTTTTAAAACGAGCAAGATCTGAAAAAGTAATTGAATTATAAAATTAAGGGAGTTAAAGTTTTATTTTTTTAATTTTAAAATTAAAGGATTTAAATAGTAGTTAAACTAAAATATTAGGAGTCAATACTTAATTTCATTAATTTTAAAATTATCAAGATCCTAATTAATTAAACAAGAAACTTTGGGAGGGGCAAAGACTTAATTACAAAATTTTGAGAGGGACAAGGACCTAATTACATTAATCTTAAAACTATCAATGATTTAAAATGTAATTAAACCATCAAAGTTAAGAGTGATAATTGCCCCTCCCACCCCTAATATACATCCGTCCCTGCCAATTGGTCAAATGTGCTTGTTCATAAAGATACTCGAATTTAAAATCTTATATATATATATATAATTGTACCAACACATTTGAAACATAAAGAAATTAAGTAAAACTATGGATTAGGATAATGCAAAAACTAAGTGGAACACGCGTCTCTGTCCGTAACTTGCATGAGACAGTGACGGCCCTTCATGCAAGAACCATAACGTTGCAAATTATTTATCATTAATTCTTTTCTTTATAGTTTTTTAAACCACTAAACAAAGCCGGTGCAGAATTTATGAATTTATTTATAGGAATTTATTTATTTATTTATTTATAGGAATTTATTTACGAGCCATATTTTTCTTGTATTAGTGTTTTGTAGCCGACAAAAGAAATATAGGAAAAAGGGATGAATCAATGTCAAACTCCAAAGCCCCTAAATGCTCATTAGTTTTTTTTTCTCTGGGCAAATTAAATTTTATTTAAGAAATGAATCATACAATCTTTAAGTATACATTGTGTGCCTCGTTTTCTAATTTTAATCAGAGAAAAAAAGTACAACATAAGTAAAAAAAACCAAGAACAACGCTAACACACCACAAAACAAACAATAGACCAAATTAATCTCCTAATCATCCTTCATTTTCACACCCTAAAATAACATCAAACATCATTCAACTAACATTACTCACCTGAACTACGACAACACTACTACTCCTCAACAAAAACAGTACTCAACCACTATACCACAAACCCCCCAAGAAACACTTGATTGTCGAGAAGGCAGTACACAACCACTATACCACGAAACAGCTCCAGTGAAACGTAAAAATCATCCCATTGCATAGTATGCTTGGATGAAAAGAAACCATACAATAAACCCATCACATCTTACACCAACATTCAATCCGACATCCTTACAATATCTTCATTAGGAACTATCTTAAACACACCACAAGAAACAAAAATGTCCTACGAAACTCTTAAAATTTTACTGAATTTTTTGTAGTTCTTCCAAATGAACCACTTCAGCAACTTCTTCTTCATTACCTATAATTGTAATGCTTAATTTTTTCTCTCTATTAATTAATATAAATATGTAATCATCATTTATAAAAATATAGTAATTTATACGTAAATCCTACATATATGTATAACAATGATTTATATATTAAAAAAGAATAAACGAAATAATAATAAATATTTATATGAGAGTCAAAATTATTGGTTTAAACGATTTGCATATTCTCAGCCACTGAGAGATTTACATGATAAAAATTTATACATGTTAATCTTCAATAGTACATATAAATAAATAAAATAAAATGGTTTTTTCCTCTCTCTTCAAAAGAAAAAAATGGTTGATTAATCAACGATAGAAGTTGAAAAGATTTGAAACCATCACATCAACATTTCTCTCTTTTTCAGAGGAGATATTCAACCCAAAATTAAAAGCTATGTGTTAAGTTTAGACTTATTGGTCGAAATTGCCATGTTTATTGTCCTTCCTTTTGAATTTCCCATCTCAATTCTCAATTATGGATTAACAAAAGTTAATTGCACCACACATGTTCTCAAATTATAATACTAGTTTTAAATTGCTCTTTAAACTTTTAAATATTATGGTTTTATCATCAAATTATGACATTTATTCTAAATCGGCCATAAATTTTTGAGCATTTCAGTTTTGTCCTCAAATTATGACTATCATTTTAAATTAGTTTTCAAAATTTTTAAACGTTCTAATTTTATCCTCAAATTATCAATATATGATAGTCATATCTTGTGTTAATAAAACCATTATAAAAATCGTTATTTTAAATTAGAATATTCAAAAAGTTTGGGGACCAATTTAGAATGAGGGCTATAGTTTGAGAATGAAATGAAACATTCAAAAGTTTGGAGTCTAATTTAGAATAAAAATCATAATTTAAAGATGAAATTAAAATATTAAAAAATTTAAAAACTAATTTAAAATGAGAATCATAACTTGAAGACGTGTGGTGCGTAACTCATTAACAAATACTATCTTCGTATATTGGTTTTTCAATTGTCTGCGTCAAAAATTCGGTGGGACACGAATCTACAAATGCATTAATTCATTTATCCCGAAATATAAATACACGAATTCAAATTAAAGTTAAATTACCTAACTAAAATGTAAATATAAAATTTTAAATATTAAAAAAAATAAACCGGACCGCAGCCTAACTCCATCAACTAGCATGCATAACTTGGATGATCTTGACTAATCTAAAATTATACAAATCACCTAGAAGTCAAAGTCGTATATATGTGAAACTGCCATGTTTGTTAGTATTGCAATAAATTTAGGGCTCCGACCGAATTCCGGCGGCGTCAATCAAGGCCTGTTTTGCCTTCAAAATTGGTTTCCTTTCTTACTTTTATGCTTGATTCCCTGCATGACTTCACAAATCAAGACTTTCTAGAATTACCATTTTGACCAAATCTTCACTTTCTGTTGCCCCAAAGTTTGACAATAATACCTTCTTTTAATGTTACATAAAAAAATATACATTTCAATTAATGCTCAAAAATATTTTGATTATAGAAAGTTTGGCTAATTGGAGCCTATTTGTATTGCTAGTGGAAGCTTGCAAAGCTTTTTCATATCTAAAACCCACTTATTAAAATATTAGTTGCAAAGCTTTTCACAATAAATGATTATAAATTGAAAGCCGTGTTGACATTAAAAACTTGTACTAACCCTTTGGTTGAAAGTGTTTGGTACGAGAGAAAATGAGAATTGAGGAGGAAGAAAAAGTAGAAAACTCTTAATTTGTGAAGTGACTTGTTGCTTTCATGCAGCGATTTAGACTGAGATTTCACAAAGTAGTTCATTTTTCCCAACCACGTCCACTTGGTGAATGCAGAAAAAAAAGAACCCAGTCAACTTACTTTAAGGTGAGTGCACAATGCAGGGGTGGAAGGTAGTGAGGACAAAAGGATTGTTGGACAATAGACGGTTAAATTCAAAATAAATGTGAAAATAATTAAAGTAATGAGATTACAGTAATTAAAAAATTAAAATAAACGAAAAACACATATTTGAAATAACCAAATTCGGTTGTTGGGGCCTGCTAGGAACGCAGTTTCCTTAACACAATTTAAGGTTAACACTGAAGCCTTCGACTATCACCAGAAAAAAACTATGCAAATTTGGAAGAGAAAACGTTTTTAAATTGTGTTAAAACCTGAAAAATACTCATGAGGTTAAGGAAATTGCGTTCCTAGCCGGCCTCAGCAACCGAATTTAGTTATTTCGAATCTTTATTTTTCGTTACTTTAATTATTTTCATATTTATTTTGAATTTAACCGTCTTTTGTCCAACAATCTTAAGACAGAAACTATATTTTCAAAAGGCGATTCGAGATAAGTGTGTGAGTCAAGCAAATAAATTGGTTTCAGGAATTATCCTGCCGTTTAACGGGTTTGCTTAGATATAAAAAATAAACGGGACAAATCTGAGTTACAGAAATTGTCGTTGAGAGTAACTGAGGTTACGGATTTTGTGGAAAACAAAATCGGAAATAAACGAAATTGAGTTTCGGTTTATTAGAATCATTATTGATTCCGAATTTGTTTCTTTCTTGTTTTAAGAACAAAGAAAAGAAAGGGCTTTGTTGCCAAGAAAAATGATCCTCAATGGGAGATGGATCACGGAAAAGGAAAATTTGTGATAATACCACAAATTATGATATTATTAACGTAATAATATTATAATATAATTATGATTAAAGGCAATTTTCTTGGGAAATAATAATTATTGAGATAATTATTATTTGTGAAAAAGTGTAGGATAACCATGAGAAATTTCGTGATTTGTTTTGGAAACAAAGATCTCGTAAATAATTCGTTTCGAGATTTATTCATCGTCTTTTAACGAGTTTACGTGATATTCCAAACAAGAATCAACGAAATTAAAATCAAAGGATTATTTCCTTTTGATCGGGTTGCCTTGATATCTCTGCTTTGGGTTTTAGTGCTACTAATCCCAACGTTGACCAGAAGATATAACAAATGAAATAAATCATTGAATTTATTTCTATGTTAGAAATCATGCATTGATTCTAACTTATTAAAGAAAATAAACCATTGAGGTTATATTCGTGGGAATCTAGAATGATTCAATTTTTGGAGAGAAATCGGTGGATTTATTTTTGTTAAAATTAAATTCTTAAAGCCTATTCTGATGCATGTTATGAAGTGCACAATGTTTAAAAAATAGCTAAAGAATTGTGAGGGTCGTTGGACCATAAATGAAAGATTTCAAATTGTTGTGATTTTAATTAATCACTCGTACTTGGAATGAATTCAAGAATAGAATTCATAAGCAGTATGTTCAAGAAGCTAAATGGGAAATGCTTCAAATGCCATAAGATAGGGAACAAGTCCCCAGACTACAGACTTCCAAACGAGATCAATGGTGTAACAAATTTGGTCATAACAATTGATATGACAAACAATTGTTTGAAGGAAATTTGTTACCTTCATGATAGAACAAACTATTATTTTGCTTAAAAGCAAAAATGTTGTAGAGAAATTATTCTCTATAAGTAGGATATTGAAATCTAAAATTAATACATCAATTAATTTGGAAAAAACTCTTTGTGAGTAACATTGCAACATCAAAGGGTACAATGAATTTGAAGACAAGAATTAAAACTTCAAAATGTGCCTAATATGTGGGGGAGTTGTTCTATCAAGACACCATATAAGTTATGGAAGGAAATAAAACCTTCCTAAAACTACATAAAATGTGGGGGTGTCTTACAAAGGTAATATTCCCATTACCGAAGTAAACGAAAATAAATGGACTATATTTTCATTGATTATGTAACGAATATTAATTTATTGTGTAAAATAGATTCACAAGAATGTGATAATGAAAACAAAGAATGTCTCATTCTTTGAATAAATATTTAAGGAAGTTAGTCCAAGTTCAATGGAACGAACCTTGGAGACTATCAATGGAAAATAGTCCATACGTTCAACAAAAGGTTGAAACGAAAACATTGTCATGATGACATAGTGTGACAAATGTGTGCATTAGGATATATGATCCTATGACACACTCATTGTTATATGTGACAATGAAATGGTAAACGTACCAATGACATGTTAAATTCAAGATTTGACATGAAAAATGAAACAATTGATTTTGGGCATCCAAATCAAACGGTTATCTGAAGGTCTCATATTGACTCAATCACACTATGTGGACAAATTCTTGAAGAATTTGCAAGAATGATTCTGGTATAGCCATAACTCAATTAAATGACTGATCTCAAATGAGGTTATCTTTGCTGATTATGTCAAATCAAAGGATAACGTTGCGGATCCGCTAACCAAAGGGTTAAACCGAAAGTTGAGAAAACATCGAAAGGAATGAGACTAAAGCCCATGGAAATTAAGGCGTTATGAGAAGAAAAACCTTACCTAGTTGACTGGAGATTCCAAGATCTAGGTTCAAAGGGACAACCTAATCACATAGACCTTGTGCGGTCACTGTGGGGGGTTACTCTCCCAAGTCCATTCCTATGATGTAAACATTGACTAAAAACAGAACAGGCTAAGCAATGCTTTTAATGACCATTGTGTGCGTTGGTGAAGCCGAGCAACATAAGTCACTTATGTAAGAGTGAAGTGGGGCCGCTTCAAGGAGACTATTGGGGCATATTTCTCTCAAGCTCTCGCAGAACCAGGCGATGTCCACGGCCATATGGACATAACCATGGGAACTAAACTCGTGCCAGAAAAGTAATTGTGTGGAGTATATCATCATTTACACAAAAGGCAGAACAGTTCAAGGACATCACGTCTACTGGGCAACCAGTAAAGTAAATATACTTTCACAAGGGAAGGTTCAAGGGTGGACACCTATCTATCCTATGCAACTATCAATCGTAGAAACTATCACCACATCGAGTCAAATGTTTTTGATAAAATGTATCAATTTCATTCATGTGGGGAATTGTTGGAAAATGTGAGAACATGATAACTTTGAGCCATATTTCGAATGAGTAAAGGTAAAGATTCGAATAAGGATTCGATTGGATCTTACAATGGTATCTCATATGCTCAAAATGGTTGAGTAATGAATGAGAAATTGATGGTCAAAGTAAGGAGGTTGGGAATTAGAAAAGGAAATGGAACCCTCATATCCCACATGGATAGGATAAATGGATTGGAAAGTGTTTATATACACTTACCCTACTTGTGGTCATTGAATGACTTGAAAGAAAACCGTGTCTCGCGCGCAAGGGGAGGTGCGAATCCAATCTCATTCGGGTTGGGGCGCACCCGCACGACGTGGGCAATGCGAATGTCCGGACCGGTCGGGCCCTACGTGGACCTGTGAATATTTTACCACGTTTGAATTATTTTTTTTCCTTTTGAATAGCAGATTATCCCGAAAATTAAGGGATATATTCGAATTCAAATTCGACTTTTTCTTGCAGCCCACTCAATTATCCGATTAGGGGCAAAATCAAAATAAAGGTTCTCATGTTTAACCTAATTTTCTCCTATAAATACATGAGTAATTTTCAATTTTTAACACAATTTAAAAACATTTATTTCCCAAACTTGCATAGTTTTTTTCTGGTGATAGTCGAAGGCTCTAGTACGTTCATGATTTCTCAGTGGTGCTGCTGAAGATAATCATCCGTTGTTGTATCCTAGGAGACCGACGACCTCTAGCACCAAAGAGCGGTCGAATCTTTCTTAAGGAAACTGCGTTCCTAGCAGGCCTCAGCAACTGAATTTGGTTATTTCGAATCTGTGTTTTTCGTTTATTTCAATTTTTTAATTATTGTAATCTTGTTACTTTAATTATTTTCACATATATTTTGAATTTAATCGTCTTTTGTCCAACACAAAAGGTTATACCTCAAAATTTTGAAAAATTAGAATTTGGCCTCTAATATTTTTAAAAAAAATAATTTGACTTCTTAAAAATTTATATTAAACTCCAAATTTTAAATATTTTTAATTAAATTTCCTCTTATATTTTTTAAAAATTCTTAATAGTTCTCTCAAAATTTTAGTTTAAGCCTCTATTTTTTAAAAAAAAAATTAAGGTTACCCTTTACCCAAGTTGAATAAGTGGCATTATATGTTTAGGTATAATTTTACTCATTCATAACTAATCAACATAATCTTGTTTGAATTGACTATGTAGCAAAGGTAAATGGGGCTTATACTTTTAAGATTTTCAAATCATTTTGATTTATAGAAAAAAGAGAGAAGAATTGAAGAGGGATAATCTCCGTACACAAGTGTCCAGGGATAGACTGGGGCTTGAAGGAGTGGTCGCTCTCCCTAAAAATTTAAAAGTCCTATATAATTTATTTTATTTTTTATTTTTTTTATATTTTTTATTAAAAATTTATTATTATCTCCTAAAATTTTATAGGTTCGTCCTATAACCTAAAATCTTGTCCATACAAGTGTCTATCTTTCCAAACCTTCGATTTTTTTTTTGCCAACCTGATGGTGGATTGATGATAAAATGTTGGTGTAAACCCTCATTGTTGATGTTATTATAGCCGCCTAGCTATCCCTTTGATTTAGACTTCTATTTTAATTTGGCAGCAACCTAAAATATGCATTTTTCTGGTTTTTGTCAACCGCGGGTTTTAATTGTTTTACCTTTTCCCCACTTATTCCTATGTAAAAGAATTAGTCTGACCCATCTGACCTAAATATGAGCAAGGAATTTTAGTTTAAAAATACATTTTATTTTAATTTAATTATATAAATTTTAATATAAAAATTTATTTTGTCATTTTTAATAGAAGAAAATCAGTACTTTGAGTGGGTTGGGCCAAGCAGAACCAAGGGTGGAAATTTTTTAAATTCAAAGTCTCGATCCAACCCGACCGATAGACACTTGTTTCAAATAGGATTACTAACTAAATCAAAAATCGATTTAATTGGCTCTTATATTAAATTATAACATTAAAAATTTTAAAGGGACTAACATATAATTTTTCCATTTAGAGAGAGCAGGCCCCTGCAAAACCTGTCTCTGCCTCAATTATTATTGATTTTTTTATGCAAAATCCAGCACCTACCATCTTTCTTGGTATAAAAGAAAAAGAAAGACTATACCCACAACAAGTAGATGAAATAGCCAAGCATTTCCTTCAACAGCAAGACGATAGCAATGCGTTCAAAAAACAAAGTTATATGCATGTGATGTTGCGTTTTAATAATACTCCAATCAAATGCTATGGAAATTGATTGAGGCAATGCTTAGAGTTGCAATGTTGATCATGTGCACAATCAAGCTTGTACATTTAGCAATACATATTATATATAAATTGCCATTTCCTTATAACAAACAGATCAACCATCAATATCATAGCATAGCTGAGTGCTAATTAAAACTCATTATTGTGGCATAATTAATTATTAAAAACTTAGTGCAAAACCCATCAAATTGTCATAGTAGAAAGAGAAATGATGTTCATTTTAGGTGATTCGGTTCGAGTAATTTATTTGTACACTGTCATAGTAGAAAGAGAAATGTTGTTCAATCAATAATCATGATTTCCTACTCTTGGCAACTATTATTGCCTACAAATCTAGGTCTGGTACAATCTCACCCGCCAAGGAATTTATGTATCAACATTAGTTAGACAAAAGAATAGACCCACGAAAGGTTCACCATTTTCATCATCTTCGTCACTTTATTCTCTCTTATTTTTTATTGTTGATTGCAATCTTTCGTCACAGAAAGGGGCGACCAACATGTTTTTTTTCTCTACAATTGATGCGGTAAACGTAAAGAACTTTTGGTCAAAGAAACTTAGGTCTGGCACAATTTCACCAGCCAAAGAATTTATATATCCACATGAGTTGGACAAAAGGATAGACCCACGAATGGTTCACCATTTTCATCGTCTTCTTCACTTTTTTTTTCTTTTATTTTGTATATTGTTGATTGCAATTTTTTTTCACAAAAAAGACGACCAACACGTTTTTTTCTCTACAATTGATGTGATAAACATAAAGAATTTTGGTCAAAAAAAATCGGTCGTGATATTCCCAAGCAAAACAATAAAAAATCTCACCACCAAATTGATTCATCTAAATTAGGATTTGAATCCTAATATTCAAGCTTGTATAAAGTAAGTTTTTACTGTATGTATATCATAACATTTTACTATATATAAATACGTTATTTCTGGCATTTAAATTTGAAATTAATAAACTTATATAACTGATAATTTACAAAATCTCACCACCAAATTGATTCATCTATAACAGTCTACACATTTAAACCCGTCAGATAAAACTGTAAATAATCGGATCTCATGATTTTTACACGGTTCCAAATTTTATGAGAGGAATGAAAGACTCAAACTTGGAAAAGATGATAGCTCAAAGACTAAAACAATGTCCCTTTCACCTTCGAGAGGAATGAAATTGTGTTTTCCACGAGACAGGGACTTGAAAAGAGGATGGATTCCAGAATGTTAGTAGGAATGAAAACACTATGGATGACAAATGCAGAACACACACAAGTGAACAACTTACAAGGGCATACATACGAGATTCACGAACATCCGAAACATCTACTGAAGGAGAATACACTGGATGGGGCTGGTGATAGCTCAGGCTCGGTCTTTTTGGGAAGAAGATGTTTAAGAAATGCTTTTACTGCGCCAGTCACCCCATCCTCGCTCTCCATTGCCTTGGCAAGTTCGATGGCCCTCTCCTTCACCTGACATATTATTGGTGAGTTCATTGCAATACAATCATCATATACAATTGTACCAGACGTCTTCAAATTCTAAATTGATCTGTAAACTTCAAAATGTTTCAATTGAATCTTCAAACTAAACAGTAGTTCCAATCAAGTCTTTCTATCTTCTAGCGTCAGCTTTGGAGCTACATGTTGGCTTCGATTTGATGTTTTTAAAAATATTTATAATCCATCCTTGGTTAAATAATGAACCATGTCAGGAATAAGCTTCAACGTTACAGCTCACAATGACTACTAGACTGACAAAAGGTCCTAATTGGATCAATACGTTAATTTGCGCATAGGATTGTAATGTTTTGATTCAGGAACCAACTTAAAATTTGGCCCAAGGTTTGGAGACTTTTGGTGCAATTAACCCTTTTTATACACATTTTACTTAAGATCCTCATAAAGGAAACAAGATGATACATCAACATCTTAGCAAGCCTAAATGATCGAACCTAAAATGCCTAAGAATATAAACTGAACTAATAAATCTGGAATCTCAAAATCAAAATTACCTTTGGATCTAGCATGAAGTTTATTGCATAAACCAACTTGGGAAGTGAGAATTCATCAACTGGGATGGGTGGAGGTCCCACTCCTCTGGCATGCACCCGGTCTCCCCAGAAAGGTTGATCACCAAAGAATGGAACAATGGTAGTCGGGCACTAAAATTTACGAAAATAATGTGGAACAAAAGGTAAGTGCACATTAAATGAACCAAAAGCAAAAATTTATTATGCAGCCAAAACAATGTTAAGCACTTAGTCACAGAACTGGAAGTGCATAAATAACAGCAAGGATCGAAATCTTTGTTCTTACAGCAGCTTTAAGACCAGCAGCAGTTGTTCCAGCACCTCCATGATGTACCTGAAAGCAAGGCAAACAACGTATATTGCTATTCAGAAACAAATAGAGACGAAAGCTTCAAGAGAAATCAGAAAATGTGATGAGGAGCTGTGAAAAGATAAAAAATTAAAGTCAACTGGCATGATCAAGTACTTGCACTTTCTTGTATAGAATACTTGGCTTCTCCTTGAACTTTTATCCCAACTTCCCCTAACCATATATGCCTCACTTATTTCGCATAACATCATGGAATTAAGCATCCACCATACCTTGAGATATGAATCAATATGTTTGATTTCTGAGACCCTCCTTTTTTATTTTAAACAAAGACCACATACATATACATTGAGATGGTATAAGTGTCAAGTATCAACAACTTTGCACGGTTGCTATTACATGCTATAAGTAGGTGTAAACATGATTGTAGGGATACATTAGATAGATTAATATATTCTGAGGAACCAATTGGTTTTGATTATTTCCTTGTATAAGTTTCCCATCTCTGTATATATACTCTTGTAAATAAATATTAAAATACAGATATTCTCTCATCAGCTATGTCTTATAACAGTTGCATCAGCTGGTGTCCACAATTGCTTATGATAAAAAAAATAGGGATTTCTTTGCTGGTAGTGTAGTATAAAACAGTGTTCTTCCAAAAGTAATGGCAGCCATGTTATTCCAGGAAGAGCCAAAGTGATCATGACATCAAAATATTTAGTGAAAATTTCCCCTTTTTTCTTCAAGAATAGAGGGGCAGGAACGGGATTTACAAATCCGAAACCTTCAATGTTGAACTTGTAAGACCATGATAAGTGTAGGTTGGAACCGTGTAAATACTTAATTTTACTGCTGTAAATTCTATCCTAATCAGAAGTTTAATTGTATAGGAACTTTATCTTAATTAGAGATAAAGTGATAACTCTAGAGGTAGCCTAATTTAACTAGAACTCTTGTACTAAGTCTTCAAAACAGAATGCTGCCTATGTACATTAATCGAGATTTATTGCCTATGGGAAACTAATGACTGATTTTAAAGCTTTTACAGCCAAAGTTGACAGTGTAAAGATCCCTCAAACAGTGAAGGAGGCTCTTGAAATTCCTGAATGGAAAAAGGCTGTTGAAGAAGAGATTAAAGCACTTCAGATGAACAATACATGGAGCTTGACTGAGCTTGCAAAAGGGAAGAAGGTGGTTAGCTGCAAGTGGGTCTTTACAGTAAAATACCACTCAGATGGGAGCATAGAAAGATTCAAAGCTCGGCTGGTAGCCAAATGGTTTATTCAATCTTATGGGATAAACTATCAGGAGACGTTTGCCCCTATGGCTAAGTTAAACACTATTAGAGTACTACTGTCATTGGCTGTTAATGAGGACTGGAAATTGCATCAGTTAGACATAAAGAATGCATTTTTAAATGGGAACCTTGAAGCGGAAGTGTATATGCAAGTCCCACCAGGTTTTGAAGATCACTCAACAAACCAGAAGGTGTGCAAACTGAATAAATCCTTGTATGGCTTGAAACAGTCCTCAAGGACGTGGTTCGACAGGTTTGCCAAAGCCGTTGTGAGGAATGGGTACAGACAATATCAGGCAGACCACACTTTGTTCAAGAAGATTACACCAGATGGTAAGAAAACGTTTTTAATTGTCTATGTTGATGATAGAATTACTGGTGATAATGCAGAAGAAATTAAGAGATTTAAGGCATTCTTAGCGAGGGAATTTGAGACAAAAGACCTTGGAAGTGTCAGGTAGGAATGGAAGTTGCTAGGTCCTCAGAGGTAATAGTCATCAATCAGAGAAAATATATCCTGGATTTACTCTCGGAAACTGGAATGCTGGGCTGCAAACCAGCAGATACTCTCATGGATCCAAACTTAAAGATGAAACAAGATGAGTTGGGAAGTCCAGTGAGTAAGGAATCATATCAGAGACTTGTTGGGAAGTTAATTTATCTCTCACTCACTCGGCCAGATATTGCATACTCAGTGGGGATAGTGAGCCAGTACATGAGTGATCCGAGAGAGGAGCACCTAGAGGCAGTCAACAGGATCTTGAGGTACTTAAAACTCACGCCTGGTTTTGGTCTAATTTTCAGGAAAAACAAGGACAGGTCAGTGAAAATCTATACAGACTCCAGCTGGGCAGGGGAGTTAACTAACAGAAAATCTACAAGTGGCTACTGCTCCTTTGTATGGGGAAATCTAGTGCAGAGTCTGAGTTCAGAGCTATGGCACTAGGAATTTGTGAGGGGATGTGGTTAAAGAAGCTTCTCAGGAACTTGAATTGGATAAGAGTCAAAACTTCGAACTATTCAGTGACAGTCAATCAACAATGAGTATTGCCAAGAACCCAGTTCAACATGACAGAACTAAACATGTTGAAATTGATAGGCATTTTATTTATGAGAAGGTTAACAATGGAATTGTGAGGCTGCACTATGTCCCTACAACAGGTCAGCTAGCTGATGTTCTAACCAAGGCACTACCAAGAGTGACCTTTGATAATTTTACATCCAAGCTAGGAGTATATAACATATACTCACCAGCTTGAGGGGGAGTGTAGGTTGGAACATTGTAAATACTTAATTTTACTGCTGTAAATTCTATCCTAATCAGAAGTTTAATTGTATAGGAACTTTATCTTAATTAGAGATAAAGTGATAACTCTAGAGGTAGCCTAATTTAACTAGAACTCCTGTACTAAGTCTTTAAAACAGAATTCTGCCTATGTACATTAATTGAGATGAATAAAATATTCTATTTTCTCTACTCTCGTGTTTCTCTACTTTCTACCATAAGCTCTGGCCAAGTAATTGACCGAGCATTCCATGCCCATTTTTAGTGAAAATAACTCAGTACACAAGTTATACCAATATATAGTAGACCTGCAGTTAACGTATAAAGAAAGAAAGAATCCACGGAAACATGCTACTCTGTAATGTATCGACTTACCACAGCCTTGCATTGCAAGAATAGCCAATCATGAGGGACATTGTCCAATAAGTACACAAAGTCCTTGTCTTCTGCCACTGAAATAAGCAAAAAAAAAAAAAAAAACTAAGCAAATATACCAGCTTGATAAGAAACATTTATAGATCCAAAAGTAAGACAAGCAGAACCTACAATTCCCAAGGCCACCCCAGCCTTTATTAATAATACCCCTCTGTCCAGTTTGTTCCAATGCATCTACAATTATTTGGGTCATTCTCTCTGGTTCTTGAACAGGCTGACATGAGAGAAGGAATAGTTCAGAAGGTCATATAATTTCAAGAAAATACAAAGCAGCCATATAATGACAAGTGAGAATAATATCTCATAGCAATTTACTTAACTTTGACATCCATACACTTATATTAAGGATCAAACCAGTCTTATGATCACTGAAATGAATCTCTACCCAACGAGAACGAGGGGAAAAAGCATAATCATTGCATTCAGTATGCTCGGCTTATATTAGCAACACAAATAACTAGAACAAAATTTGCATGTAAACAATTCCTTATTAAATCATATGCTTAATAGAATGGGAAAAAGTCATATTACCTAGGAACATCGACAAAAGGTTATTCTATAACAGGAAAATCAAGCATTTGACTCAAACCATTTTGTTATATACTCTAAAAACAATTTGGCAATGCAAAGAAAAAGTTGAAATTTTCACCTTAGTGCTGCTAGAAATATCTGATACTTAAAGGGGATTAACAAGCAATGATGACTTAATGACATAAGAAAACAAATAACAGACAAATATAGTAAAATCATGATGTGAAAAGAAAACTCACAAGGCTACCAAACCCAATATAAATAGGCTTTGGACCAGCTTCAAGCCACTTTACTAGTGATTCGGGGGGTTCATAATTTGATGCAAGATCAAGAAAGCAAAATCCTACCACGTCAATCTTAGGTCCCCAATCTGAAGGAGAAAAATAAGTGTTATCATTATATTTAAGATATCCTTGCCATGTTAAGTCACTATACGATTTATTATTTGATTTAAAGAAATATCCTCATGCTTTATTACATCAGGTTGGCGAGAATGTGAATGAAATTACGCTGAACACCTTTTGGTTTAGGAACAAGATGAGGACTCCATATATATCCATGTGGCACATCAGAATCAGAACCTTGAGAACCACTCAAATATGTGACTGGCCGTAGCTTCAGTTTTTTCTTCCTAACATCATTTATCATGTCCCGTATCCCAAGCCAAATCATCGAGTCAACAATCTGATATGAAAGCTGCAAGCAAACACAAACACACAAGATGAGAAAGTATAAAAAAACATATAAAAGAAATATGGATAAATTTCACAGTGCTCACTCGATATCCAGCTGATTGCTTCACACGGGACAAAGGATGTGGAAACTCGCTTGTTGGCCTGGAGGAAACAATAATGGATTGTGCAAAGCAGTCTGAGAGTGCCCATTAAACCATGTAATAGAACAACATACTGATACAAAACAGGAAATGACAAGCTTGTAAACTGCTAGCTTTTGAGATGTTAAAGCAACATCCAACTCAGCTATAGATAAACATTACCAAACAAGACTTACGTCCACGGCATTGTGAAAAATATATGGATTGGTACTTTTAGTGCTTCTGCCACATGGGTATGCCCTAAAAATAATTGCCAAAGTTTCTATCAGAATATTGAACCAGTAAATACAAATATGAATAAAATACT
Source organism: Hibiscus mutabilis (assembly GCA_019671005.1). Taxonomy (NCBI): domain Eukaryota; kingdom Viridiplantae; phylum Streptophyta; class Magnoliopsida; order Malvales; family Malvaceae; genus Hibiscus; species Hibiscus mutabilis. The sequence goes on from CM033756.1 coordinate 2,866,468, forward strand.
TCTGTTCCAAAAGCTACATATTATAGTGGACAATAAGAGCAATGACATGATATTTTCCCACCAAACTCATCTCTCAAATGAAGACAAAAGAAATCAAATTCAGCACTGAAAGATCTAACCATCCTTCATATTGTTAAAGCAATAAAAATAAAAGGAAAACTCCACCCTGAGCCCCTAGAGTACTACTCTGAAGTTTGTTACAACATTAGATCATCTTTGGTCTACTGGATTTGGATGCAAATCATCATCCCCTTATGCCTAAATTTATAGAAATGATGTTTAGACAGGAACTTATTGATACAAAACTAGCAAATGCTACAAATTTTACAGATCATTTGGCAAGGCAGAATATTGACTTCTTAACCCATAATTCCATTCCAACAAATACGAGAGAGGGGGAGGTAAAAAGATAAACATATACATGAAAAGTTTAGACTTCGGCAAGATGGCAGAACAAAGATTCTAGTCGGAACCTACGTACATTCTAGACTTTTACAGTTTATGATTTCCGAATATAGATAAATGCTCTGTAAGCACTGTCAATATTTCATGAAACACCATAGCTATGCTTTAGCCATTTGCAGCATATTATTTAAAGGCATTGTGTGCCACAGTTGTCTGAGAACAGGATGACCTAATTTGGTAATAAACTTTCACTACATCAAATTATGACATCTAAGAAACTAAAGCAGAGTGCTAAAAAGAGTAAATCTATTAAATTTTCTTTAACACCGCTGAAATTCCTTTATCTATACATGAGATGTGAATGAGAAAAATTAAATATCCGTAATAAGTTGCACTTGAAAGCAAAACATCAAATCTTAAGACGTGTATATTTCCATTATACAGACTGATAAACGCTGGCTTAAACACACATATACATCCACACAGCTGTATACTTGAGACACATTAAAGCATGAAAAGAAAAGAACTCTAACCGTATGCTGGAGGATTTGCAATGATTGCATCTGCGTTAAAAGGAATACCAGAATCAGGATCAGGTTCTTTGCAAGCAGGAAGCAGAGAGTAGATAATGTCCTTCATTTGATTTCGCTGAATGGGTATCTCCGAAGGGTTTGAAGGCAAAAAGCCTTTATTTTTAACCATATCTGCTCAGGGGAAAAGTCAAGCCAAAGGAAATTATTAAAAGGCCCTGCTGGAAATCCTAACTTTTGACAACTAATAACATTCAATTTACGTCACATATTACTTTAGGCATACAGGACAGTCTTCGGCTCAAACCTACATATTCTAAATAAAGATGTGCCATGGACAATTTGAAATAAAAATGGTAGAGTGCTGCACAAACGCATCAAAAAATATATTGCAATTATGTCATTTAAATGCTATGAAAGGACCTAAGTTTTAATTACATACAGGAACAAACACAAAACAATCACATCAGAATCCCAGTAAGGTTACACAGAAAATCATAAGATAATGAGTTAGGTACATACAACCCGCAAGAACTTTTGGATCTCCACCTAATGGATAGAACTCAAGCCCAGCAGTTAGTACAAACTCTTTGAAATTTGAATGAGTTGCCAATCTTACACGATGACCATATTCCTGCAAGCAAAGCAGTGATTATTTAGGGCAAGCAATGCTTTGATCCTGAACAACAGCAAACTATCCTAAATAATCACCACTCAAGTCCAACACTTTGGGAGTCTATAGACAATAAGCAAACTGCTCATAACAGTGCTGCCCTCTATGAAGTAAACTGGATTTTTCCTTTATCTAGTTAGATTTTAACATTGTTTACAGATTTTTAGAGAGAGAAAGAGGAGAGGAAGAAAATTGGTTTCAAAAGAAAAATGCTCCATTTTTTCTAAGTATAAGCATGCTACCAGAAAGCCCAGATGAGGTTGCAACAAAGTTAAAGGATTTAAAAGTAGTGAAAAGGTTATTCACATTCACAAACTAACAAAATGGAAAGAAGCTCAAAAGGTAAAACACTGTCCCAACCTGGAGGCGCTTGCCAATGGCAATAAATGGCTGCACATCTCCACGTGTGCCAACTATAAGTATCACTATTTGCAGCGGTGGAATACATTGAACATCAGTTTCAAGTGACTCTTCTTCAGCAACTTCAGCACATATGTCTCTTGGTGGACCAGGAAGAACATGGGGCTCAACATCTGGCACTTCAAACTCCACAGTCCCATCATTTTTCACAGTAGCTATTCTGTTCAACAATTTAAGCTGCACAGATTTATAAAACTTAATAACATTACCACATACATAAGTCTCAAAAGATCAAGCTTTCACACCATCCAAGAAAACCACCCATTATAAAGCTACACCATTTACATAGAACTTAACCTATGTATGTATCTGTTCTAAATGCTATTCTAGCCTTAATAAAAGCCAAGAAAAAAGAAAGGGGACTTGTGAAAAACTGCACAGATGTCCTTAAAGTGCAAAAGTGTTTCTTCAGGAAAGAATCAGTGAAGCATATCAATCTATGCATAACAAAAAGGAAGAAAAAATACTTATATAATTCTACCATCTCCTATGAATTTTGTCTAGTTGTTACCCACTATACCAGCAAGTTCCATACGTCTTCCTTATGTCCCCTACCATAGGGTAACACTTCTACCTCAAACTGTTAGGAGTGCTTATAGAAAATTTATTATCCATTTAGTAACTTCTTTACGTCCATAATTTCAAACAATCAATGAGAATTGAGAATGGCATTTTTCTCATTATGAATTTAAAATAAAAAATTATTTGTATACATATTATAAAAGAGATTAACTTAAATTACAGCTAATTCTTCAAGCCCTGAAGTAAAAAAGCACAGATGTGGACATGCAGGTTCAGACGATTATACGGACAACATACCACAAAAATTTAAGATACAAGGTTGGATAACTCCATCTGCCCCCTTCCCTTTGGACCTTTTCCACCAAGAACCCTGGTTCTATTCTCCCCCCTCCAAATAACCCCCCCCCCCCGGTTATAAAGCTCCGCTCCTTTACACGGAATTATATCATTAATTTCATCTGGTAAAATCACCAAAATACCCCAAAGTCAAAAAGGACTAATTTGTTCAAGCTTAAGGCTATTTTTTTGCATTTTTTTAAATAATGAGGTAACCATTATAAGAATGGAATGTTACCACTTACCACAATGGCCTGTCTGAGATGAAAAGCACAAGGTGCTATGTCGGAAAGGTTCAAACCACAAGGAGTGTAAATGGAGTTTTCACAATAATAATTAAATTCTAGTCAATAAACATGAACCGTGAAATCCTTCAAACTACCAGAAGCCTACTTAATATCATCTAAGTTTACAACCTACCATACAAACTCATACTATATAAACTTATTTTTTTCTTCTCCTTCAAAGATGCAGCCCACTTTACATAGATTATAAGATGTAAGGAGCCCTCCATCACATCATTTTCAATCTCCATGTTTCCTGTTTTTCATCTCTAATCCAATTCCCGTGGACATAGATCACCAAAGGCCAAACTGTCATATTTAAATGCTGATGACGAGGATGGACATTTTATCTCTTCCTGTGTAACAAGGTATCTAATTCTTTTTGGTAAATGAAAGAACTGTTTCCATCACCTCCTCAACATGTCCATCCCGACTATATGATGTTCGAAATAACCTTTTTCAAAGTTTTCAAGCATACTCAGCAGCATATGCCACACATTCACATTTCATGTTACAAGTACAACATAATATACTGCAGGGAACCATGTCAGTGCTTCAAAATCCTTAACCAATCATCCATATAGAAGAAACAATTTTAAATAATCCTCTATAACCATTAGGTCTTCAATTCTACCACCAAGAACTTATATGCGTCTTTGTATTTAAAAGTTCTTAACATAGAATTATCTAATTTAGACAAAATTAAATCAACAAGCGCCAAGCAATCATTTTCTCAAAACATGTAAAACCAAAACAACATTCAGAAAACTTAATACCTTCTTTTGGGCAGATATCTTATTGTCAAAAATCTGGGCTGCCTCTTCAGCAAGTATGCTCCGAGGTCTTTGTGCCTCAGTTTTCGACTTTACTAGTTTAGGCTGGCTTGAATCCAATTTTTCAATGTTTGAAGTGCCCACTCGCAATGTTCCAAGTTCAGAAAAGCTTCGATGAACAGTGCCTGAATGTAGTAAAAAAAAAAATACAAGAAATTTAAGCCTGGACATAACAATGAGAATAAATACCATAAAACTTAAGCTTAGTTATATAGACTATTCCTGTGAAAGCTTAGAAATAGGACTACGGTCCATGACAGAATTACAAACTCATCCCAACTATAGTTCTTTGTTAATCCTCCTAACAGCTATAAGCCCTTACCTTTCTGTATACTGTTAAATCCAAATGGAAGATAAGGGGAAGGAGCATTTACCTGTTAAGTTTGGGGGGAAATAATAGAAAAGGGAAAAAATAAGGGATGCTTCATTGTTAGAACATCCAATACGGAAATAAATAGGATGAAAGAAGAAAAACTTTCCACTCATTAGAATGAAATATTCTATTTGACATTCTATCCCGTCATTTTCCTTCTATTTTCTATCCAGCAAACCACACATGTTGAAAGCAAAACTTTACTTCCTCTCATTCCTACTTGCTTTTCCTTTCATTCCCCTTTACTGCTCTCCCATTGAGGCATAGCATTGATTTTTGTCCCAACTGCATACCCATGATGTCTTTTTCTTTAAATAAAATTCACTATCATTTGCATCAGTAAAAAGATATCCAATGTAAAGGCTCCAATGCCTAAAGTTATAACCCACCAAAGATACCCCAAATAAACTAACAAACTTTAAGTCATTTAAATGCAAAAACCAGTGCTCGATTGCTATTGCGACTAATAAAGAAACGCGGTGCCCAAAAATAGCAATTTACACTATCAAGTTTAACAACAACAAACGAAGATTCAGTTCCCAACCATTCAAAGATAGAAATAAACAACAAAAAGGAGGAAGTCAAATCAGGTCGAAATTTCAGTCAAACTTGACCGAACTAATCTAATACTAGTCAAAGTCCAGAAAAAAAACCGTGCAATAAAACGTTCGAATTTTGAATTATATTACTAGAACGAGGTGAAAAATGATGAAAGGAACTCAAAGCACCTGGATGCTCAACAGCACCGTTATCCAATGCAAAATGAACTTCAGCGCGAGAACCGTCGCCACTAACGGCTGGCCTGGAGTCTCCGCTACTATCCATCTGTTTAGCATCGGTTCCTATTTCTGGCTCTCTTTTGTCCGGAACTTCTACGGAACATGAGGAGGAGGGGGAGGAAGAAGAGTTACGGAGATGCTCCGGCGACGGCGCCATCAGCGACTCCGGTGAGATACCTCGGCGGAGAGGGCGAACGGCCTGTTGATCCTCCAGATCTATTTAAATCCGTTGAGTTTCGCGTTATCTGTTGATCGTTTGTGGGCGATGCCAGGAATATTAAATAATTAGTTTTTTCACAAATGGAGACCTCAAAGGGGGAGAGGGAGTTGTGTGACTGTGAGCACGTTGGATTGGAGCCGAAAGCGTGGGAAATGGGTCCGTGAAACGTAAATATTCAGTTCGCGAGAATCCCTCAGCATGTGACACGTAAGTAAAGGATATTTTTGTCAATTATGGTCGTCGGAGGGTGATTAATTTTCCCAACCTAATCTAATCTCGCCTCTTTCTTTAGATTCTGGTACGTACAAAGCTAAGTTCCTTGAATTTTCTCCTTTTTTTTTTCTTTTTAATGTCACAAAAGTATAATTTTTCTTTTAACAGCAAAAAAAGGAAACTTTTAGCTAAAAGTAAAACAAAGGAGGTATTTCTTCTTTTATTATTCATAAAATAAAGGAGATCTAGGACTAGATAGCATTTTTTTATTTTCTTCTTTAGGCTTTTAGAAAAATACTGTATAATTTATAACTTCAGAAAACATATATTGTGTTTTAAGAGGGTTTTTTCCTAATAATGTTATATATCTTAGGGGTGGGGTTTGTATTCGATTGGTCAATCGGAAGAAAATTGAGTTTGGTAGGGTTTTTTAGTATTATCTTATTATTCAATTTTTATTTAAATTTTGTGATTCGAGTAAAGATTGTAAAATTTGAATTGAGTTGAATATATTTATTTGAGTTTTATATTTAAATATAAATTTATTTATTTATAATATCATGACATTGGTTGGCTTTGGTAGTATGTTTTTATATATATTCTTAACATTTTGATAAACACATACAGACTTTGTGATTGAACTAATGTCTCATCAGATGAACATCATCCGCTTTTTTCACTTTGACAACTTGTTGGGTTCAATTATATGATATATTTATAATGTTATTTTAAAAAAATATATTTTATGGACAAAATATTTATGGAAGTATAAAAGAGTTAAGGAGTTGACGAGAAGAAAGAATTTGCAAAGAGTTGCAGTTAAAAGATCAAATTGAATAAAATAAAAAGTTAAGAGCTTAAATTTTAAAAAATAAAAAAATTATGAATTAAAGTTACATAGATATTTTACAATAGTAGAGGAACATGTGTTACAACAAAAAAAAGTATAGGAACGTCAAATGAACTTAAAACAAATGGGGAATTAAAGAAATAAGTAGATCGTTTAAAGTCGAGAGACTGAAATAAAAAAAAAAGAATGAGTTTATTGTAAAAAAGATGAATTGAAATTGTATTTTACAGTGATTGGAAAGCATGTGATTTAAATTGGTTTAAAATAGATTTAAAACGAAGGATAAATTGAAAAATAAGAAAATTAAGGACCAAATCACAAAAAAAAATCAAATTACTTTACTAAAAAATAAAACGGCGTCGTTTTTATTTTTTATTCTTATGATTATTAAACTTTACAAATTCAAACTCAAAATTTAAACTAAAAATTTTAATTACTCAAAAAACTCAAAAAACTTAATACTAACTCCAAATTTAAAAGGGAAATCAATTTTTTCAAGTCGAAGAGAGATTTGCTAATCCCTTAATATATATGTACATATTTTATTGATAAATTTGTTTTGAGATTTTAACAAGTGTTGGGTGCAATGACATGACACATTACACTTTTCGAGGAATGAACTCAAACTTGAACCTTGAAAAGATTTTGTTAGGAGGAAAAGCCGGATATGAACTATACTAAAAATAAGAGCTTGGAAAAATGTTTTATTGGTTGAACCTATTTATAAGTTAATGCCATTTTTTTAATGGTATATTATAATTTTAAGGTAAACTACATAAATAGTCCTCAAATTATAGGGCATTTGTTTGTTGAGTCTATCGACTATAAAAAGTTCATCCCACTTAAAAAGTAATAAATCGGTCCGGTGCCATTAAAAAGTTAACGACCGATGACATGATAGTTAACAAAAATGACATAAAATAACATATTTAGTCCTTCATATTTACTCATTTAATCAATTTAGTTTTAATATGAAAAAATAATAAATTTAGTCCTATTTATTTAGACATTCTATCAATTTAGTCCATTCTCATTGCTTGAATTTTCCTCCAATCATATGGTGACATGTGTCACCATTAGATTGGAGAAAACAATATTAAATAATTGATAATAAAAAATAGGGCTAAATTGATATAATGTCTAAATAAAGAGGACAAAAAGTATCAGTTTTTTCAAATTATGACTAAATTGATCGTTTGTGTAAATATAGAAGACTACATATGTTATTATATTATTTTTTTTTAATTTTGCATTTTATCGGTCATTAACTTTTTAACGACACCAATTTTTTTTTTTTACAATTTTAAAGTTTTGTGATTATTTTGTAATATTTTATAGTCAGAAGAGTTGACAAAAAGCGCTCATTAGGGTACTATTTATATAGTTTACCCAAAATTTTAAAAAGCATGTTCTGATATTTGGGTACATATTTTAGTGTAACGTTCGGAATTTTAGATGTATACTACTATAACATATTTCAGTGAAACATTATTTCTTGTGTAATGTTAGAAACTTTCGTAAAGGGTTAGAAATACAATATTTTCGGTTAAAACAAACTATCTAATATGTTATCATTGTTCGACATTTACCGAATAGCAAAGTATACTACAAAAATTTATAGGATTAGTCTACTATGTGCGTCAACAACAGTTGAACATTAATTATATTAAACATCATTAAATATTATTAAATTAATTAATAAAAATTAAAACAGACTCAACTACAATTAATAATTGGCTAACTATCGTCTTCACGCTATATATATTTTCATTTTCCCCATTCCATTTTCCCTATTCCATTTTCATTTTGCCCATTCCTAAGCATTACGACACTTTTTCCTATTTTCCCCATTCCATTTTCATTTTGCCTCTCTCGATTCTATCAAAAAATACAAATTCAACGTCGTTTATAATTGCCGGCTCGGGGATTTCACAGAGCAGATTAGATTCCGGGTATCGTCATTTTTCTTTTAAGTTTAATTTAATTTCGTTTACGCTTAAGATTTTTTTATCGATGTGTCGTTTAATTTTGTTTGAAAATGTTATTGATTATTTATTCGTTGTTTTATGTTTGATTGTTTTTTCGTACATAATCCTGAGCGACGACCTTGGAATATTATTTTTGAGGTTTTCTTCTTTTTTCTAGTTAAAGATTGTTTTGCATATGTTCTTCCTTTGGATCAATGTTCTGGAATTTGTAGAAGAGAAAGGCATTTGTTAGGATTAGATTTGTCATTAAATTCTGGCCTTGAATTAAAGCTGATAATATATTGTGAATTCAAAAGGATATGC
>CM033756.1:2875296-2956428 GCA_019671005.1 Hibiscus mutabilis
AAGAATATGTATATAAATCTATTAGTCACATGTTTTATACCTAAATAAAGATTTCTAGTTGCTTTATTTAAGTATATATAAAAGTATAAAAATGAAAATACCATTATAATAATTTTAATCATCATTTATAGAAATGTTGGTTTCTATCATTTCAACTGAGTTTGTGCCACAAACTCGTCATATTTTTGTTTGAAATATAATTCAATCATTTTACAAAATAGGACCAGCAATTCAAGTAGCTTATATAATTAATTAATAATTATAAATGTGTGATTGGCCACGTGACCTAGGAGACACTGAACTAGATTTGTCCCTGCATGACTTAATTCCTTATCCTATAATAAACTCATCAGCTAAGTAGTCTTTTTTTATTATTAGCCTGAATTTTGATGATATCTAATCAGACCAAGGCCCGTTTTATTTCCGCTTTGTAATTTGCTTGCCAGCCAGTTGCCATCAAACGAGGCATTAGCATCCCTTTCCCCTTTCAGATTAATATATAGGTTTAAATGATTGTTACAAATTCGTATGATTTTGACTTAAAATAATGGACATGAAATCATGTATCAGAGCTAGTAAGCAAGGGTTGGTCATGCTATAGGCACATTGGATAAAAGTTGTTGGATTATTCGTAGTCAAATTGTGGGACAGGAGAAACGTTATCAGGCTAAAGCTGGAACTGATAATATTGCATTCGAATGCTTATGAATATATATGTATATATGTACAGGGTTGGACACAAAATTTGTGTCAAGAGATGCGAACTGTTAGGGATTTATATTAGAAATTAATGAGTGCTAAAATACTAAAATTTTAGGGGGTGAAATTAAACCACCGATAGAAAATACAAAGAAAATATAAAAAATCCATAAAGTTTAAAAATTTCAGGAGGTGCAATTGCCCCTCTAACGCCCCTCGGTCCATCCTTGTACATATATAGCCCTATCTACTGAGAATGCCTTTGAAAGTAACGTAGAGTTGCACATGCTACTGAGATATTAATAATCAATTATCAATCACCATTCATCCTTCAATGTTAGTTTTAAAACTAAGCATTTAAACTATTAAAAACTATTCAAAAAAAAAGTAAAGCAATTAAAAAATTGGAAACTCTTTTTTTTTTATCAAGTGAATGTGCACTGAGATATTCTTATTCCATAATTATACAATTATATTCGACACTACTAATTAATACAAATATTTATATATTTATCAGAGTGAGGGATGGACTTGCAAGGTGATAACAACACTCCATCCCTCCAAAATGCAATAATTGGAGGAAGAAAACATTGATCCACCATCTCCAACTACAAAAGTTAAAAGTAATTATAAATTATAATATCTACATTCTATTTAATCGTTAACATTATTATTATTCACTATTTAATCATTAATAATATTATTATGGCTTTATTTAGCCTATGCATGTAAGTCATTTAAGAGCTTGCATTAAATACAATATTTTGTTTGAAAATTTTTCTATCATTCAATGTATATAAAACCTTAAAAAATTCTTATTTAATGTATTAGGGGTTAGGGTTTTATGGTTTAGAGTTAAAGTTAGGGCTTTATGGTCTATGTTATATTTTAGGGTTAATGTTTTATGGTTTAAAAGTTTGGTGTTTAGGGTTTTAAGGTTTAGGGTTAGGATTTATGGTTTAGTAATACATTAAATTAGTGTTTTCAACATAATCTTTTAGGGTTTGTAATACATTAAATGATTAAGTTTTTTTTCCAAATAAAATCGTGTATTTAATGTAAGCTCTTAAATAACTCTTAAAATATACATATATGCATAGGTTAGACAAAACCTATTATTATTCTGGAATACTAATAAAATTTAGTAGATGGATCAAAGAAATTATGTAACAAATATGATCGATAAATAGACACCCTGGTGTGAAAACAAAAATGTACAAATCAAATTGTATTATTCATAAAAATGGAAATAAACAAACGTTGAAAATGAAAGCCGGCGATGGAAAGATATTTTATTCACGTTATTTAATTCTTCAATTTAAATATTAATTAGTATTTAAATAAATTATTTGCTGCAACACAATGCCAGCAAGACCGATTTAAGTAAAATTGATTGTTATAATTACAATCACTAGTTTTTTTTTAATTTTCAGTGTGAATCCTTAAATGAATTTGAAAATTAAATCCGATCAACCCAAATTTAATTTAATTTAATTAAATTAAATTAAATTAATTATAAAAGTCAACAATTTAAACCCTTTTCAATTTAAAATACATTTGATTTAATTTGAAACGACCTGAAGAAAAAACAATTTGAACTCTAAATGATTATAATAAATAACTTGAAATGAACTAAACTTAAAGTGATCAAAATTTAAAATGATTTTGAAATGATTCTGTCTGAAAACATAAACCTCAAACCTGAATAATCTGAGCATAAATCTTACAATTAACTTAACCCCTTTTAATCTTTAAAATTTTGAAACTCAAATTAATATAATCCTAAAACACTTGAATATAATTTTTCACTTTTTACTGTAAGTTGAGGGTTGTCTGGTCCCTGGATTAAGATGTTATGAGAAAGATCAACAAATTTATACCCAGAAAATTGTTGAAATATATAAAAATAAGAGGTTTTGGACCCCCCCCCCCCAAAAAAAAAACCCCTAATAATTAGTTGGACCAGAAAAAAGCATATGATTGGGTAACATTTTTTTATCCAACAAGAGGGAAAATAAATGATACAGTAATAATGATCAAATCATGACTTTGGCATCTCGACTTTCTTGAATTACGTGTATTGCAGAAAGACAAAAGCAATTTCCCAAATGACTGACCAAATAATTTTCAGACAAAACAAAAGAAAAAGGTCGTTCTGATCATCTCTTCTTCACTGTGCCACACAGCTCTTCTGACAAGTGCTGCTCCCATTTTGGCCCAGCAGACCAGATTCCTCACTTTCCTCCCCCTATGGTTTCAACACCAGGAGGAAGGAAATTCATGCACTGCTCCCCCACAAAAACCATGCTAAATCCATTTTTGTTAAATTCAATAAAAAAAAGTTGGATTTCCCACTGGATTTCAAGGGCTTTGTTTTATAGTTTCAAGATTTCCCAAAACGATAAACAAAAGAGGTTGCCGTTGCAGAGATTTTGAATCCCTACTACTGCAGGAACCAACTAGACTCTTTTTTGCTTGTAATTAGAAGGGTTAAAAGGAATCATATAGAAAAGGGGAATTACAAACACCAAAAGAAATAAATAAACCATACCACCATAATCATCTATATATATGAAACAATCAGCATACATACATACAAGTAGAAAAATATAGAGTATCTCTCTTCCTATACATTTCTAGTTCAAAAAAGAAACAAGCAATACGGTAGAGACGATGGCGATGACAACAAACTCCTCTCAGAGAGTACAAGCAGTATTAATGGCGGAACTAAAAACAGTACTCATATAATAAAACATATGACAAAAAAAACAAATTAACAGTAACCTTTTCCTTCACGACTCGTCATCATCTTCAACCCCACAAACCAAAGCTCACCTGTTGGAAATAGGGTTCGGACCGCTCGGAACTTCGTGAGCTTCGGCTCCGAATTCCCGACGCGAAGATTTCGACGAAGACACGCGTTGCCTGGAGTGCAAGTTCATGGTCGATGATTTTGATGAATTGTGTAATAGGAGGAGCCTCTTGAAAGGGATTGAAGGGGTGACATTCGATGAGTCGATGGGGTTAGAGAGTAGAAGCAAAACGAAGAAAAGGGTAAGGAGCAGAAGGGGCAAATGGGGTTTTTCGTAGGTGTGGGACAGCGATGATGCAGGTGCCATACAATCGAAGAAACAAAGAAAAAACCACCCCCAAGAGTCCACAAGGGTTCAATATCCATGAACCAGCACCAAGGCTAATAGATTAGAAGGAAAGGTGAGAATAAGAGAAAAAGATATGAAAGATCTTCAAACAAAGGTGGATGGAAAGTAAGTTTTGAAATTCGATACACATTTGTTGAGGAACCGAGTTAAAGAAAAGGGGGGAACCAGCTTAACATGGAAGTGTTTTGGAATTTGGTTTGATGAATTCTCCGAATAGCCCTTTTAATTATTATAAGTTTATAAATTACACCAGATATCATTCAACTTTAAGTTTAATATTGATTATACTACTGATTTAAAAATTAATAATATTTGTTTTAAAAAATCAATACTATTTTAGTACCAAAACTTTAGTATAAATTTTAATTGTATAACTGGAACGTTAAGATATCTCCACACCATAACACACAAACCGTAAGAACCGTCCGCGTTATCAATTTTAATGGCCTAGTGGTATAATTGAAGTATAAACTAAACTTTAATGCTAAAATAATAATGATTTTTTGTTCAGTAATATAATCGATGATTATGGTTTTAAAGTTTAGTGATGTGTGTCTTATGATGTAGTTTACCCTTATTTTGATGGCTTTTGAAATCACTACAATGCTCCTGTAGCCTGGTTTAGACTTTTGTTTTCGATGAATCATGCATGAACTAATGATTACGTACAAACCCAAATCATAAATCACGTTTTGCATTGAAAGCACAAATTATTGTTATCATATAAACTCAAAATTCAAACTATTTATTGGTCAATTCAAGCCTGCATGCATGCAGTCCTCCTACTTAATTTCTTTTCATTCGTTGCTGGTAAGATTTTCTTATAACCTAAAATTTGAGAAACTCAATTATTTAATTTCCTTTCTCTTCAACAAATAAGGTTTTGAAGAGCAATGATGTATTAAATTTAAATAAGTTCAGCTGTCCAAGCATTTTGATTTTAATATCTTGAAAAAATACAAATCTAGGCCTTTAATGTTTTTTTTTCCGGTCAAGATAGATTTTATTAATAAATATAAACCGCATTAAACAATAACAGAATAAAAAAACAAATTTAAGCACTCATATTTGACAACACTCGATAATCAAATCTCAAAATTGAAACACAATAAAAAATCCAAACCTTTCACACACACATATATATATATATATATATATATATATATATATATATATATATATATATATATATATATATATATATATATATATATATATATATTGCGCATTTTAGAAGCAAACCTTATCAATCATTATATTCGTAGAGTAGGCCAAAAATTTATTTAAGTGTGTCATTTTTCAACAATATTTAAGGTGTGTCGTTTTATTTATAAAGATGTGTCATTTTATTTATAAAATATGTGTCATTTATATATATATTTTAAATTTTTTAATATACAAATTATATAGAAAAAAATTCTAAAAAATTTTAGGGTGTCATGAGACTGCATTCTATTACTTGGCTCCACCCATGTCGTGGAGTACAAAACTTAAAGTAACAAATGAAACTAAATTTGAATTAAATTCACAATGAATCCGAGCTCTTAAAATTTCTCGGACCTCTTGATTATGATCGAGATGCAATATTAGATGAGTGTTATCAAGGTTGAAAAGCAACAAGATGAGACCTAAGTTACTGAAGATTTAGGTTACAAGATTGATAGAAGAGGAGATGAACCACATGCTGCAACAAAAGTGTGTCTCATGATCTTGGTTTTGCAACAGAGGCATTATTATATAAAAAATTCTTTTTAAATAGTATTTACGTAAATGACTTCCAGCCAATGTTATTTAGAAAAATGACCCTTAAATCGTCCACGTAAGGCGATCTCGCGTTCTAGAAAACGCGAGCTATGACATCGCGTGCTACACATAGTGAGGTCTGTTCGACTTTTCATATTGCGTAATTAAAATTACTGAATAAGACCTCGCGTTTTGCAAAATACGAGTTCGTCGAGATATTGAAGAGGCATGTTAATGTATCACGGTAATTACTGTAGGGACCTCGCGCTTTGCACATAGCGAGGTCCCATTAACCGTTTGAAACCCTAAACTCTAAGAAATGTATTTAAAAAGTTATAATTATTTGACTTAATTAAAATTAACTTAATTGACTTGATTTTTTAATGTGTAATTTATATATTATAATTATTTAAATATATAATTTGGCGTAATTATTTGAAAAATCCTAAGTATTCGGAAGATGATGTTGAACCATATATAAAAAGTAATTTGAACTAATTATTTGTAAGATCCTAATTTTTTGAAAGATGATTTTAGTAGATGAAAAATTCTAATTATTTGTAAAGATCCTAATTATTTGAAAAGATCCTAAAGCATGGTAATTTGACCTACTTATTGTAGAATATTTGATAAAAATCTTTAATAAAAATCTTTGATAAAAATCCTTATTTTCCTTAAATTAAATATCCTACTTATTGTAGAATATTTGAAATCAAAAAGTCCTAATGTAAAAGCATTTCATATTTATTAGGATCAAGATATTGTTTAAAAAAGATATTATGTAAAAGAAAATATGGTATTTGAATTTTATTAGTATTTAATATGTTGTATTAGTAATTAATTATCAAAATTAAAATATTTCTATTTTTAATTACATTAAGAAATCAAAATCTTATTCGAATCACGAATTAAAATATGATATTTAAATTTTATTAGTATTTAATATGTTGTATTAGTAATTAGTTATCCCAATTCAAATAATGTTGATTTTTTAATTATAGTAAGAAATCAAAATATTATTCGAATCACCAAATAAGGATAAAAATAAATTTAAAAACCCTTGGAACTCGCTATCTACAGAAAGTGAGTTCTAGTCAAACAACTGGAATCTGTTCGAACTGAATTGTCGCGACTTTTCAACGGACCTCGCGTTTTGCAGATAACGAGGTCCATTGACGTCGCTTCGTATGGGGTGCGAGGACTCCTATAAATAGAGCTCATTCATTCAACTTTTATTATATCAAATTTTGTTCTCTTGTTCTTCAATTACTATCTCCATTGTTTTTATTTTTAAAGTCTTCGAATTTCGGTACTATGGCGAGGTTATTGAGGCTCAACGATAGACACGTGTTTGATTTCTGGTGCTCAAACCCCGCGGTAATTTTTTAATTATTTGTTAATTTTTTAAATTGTTAATATTTTATTTAGTAATTTATAAATTTTATTTTTAAGGGGTATGAACGTGTCTTGAATTGTTTCATCAACCGCACGGGAGCACCGCATCCGAATATTGTTCCTTGTTTGCATGAATTCGGTTTTGGCCATGTTTCCCACCTATTTGGCAGTCTGAAGTTGAATTGTCCGATAATTAACGCGTTACTAGAAAGGTAGAGGCTCGAGACACACATTTTATCTTCCCTGAGGTGAGGCAACTATTACCTTGCAAGATGTTGTATTTATTCTTGGCCAGCCCGATGATGACGAGGTTATCATTGGGATTGCGGAGGCAGACTGGTCGGGCGTGTGTGAAAGCTTTCTTGGACTGAGGCCGGAGGAGAACGATTTCGATGGTGGCAAACTCAAAATAATATTCTTAGACAACAATTTGACCAACCTACCCCAAGACGCCGATGAAGTAGCGAAAATGGTATAATTTTTTTATTGTTTATTATTATTATTTATTTATTGTAAAATTTTATTTTTTTGAAAATAATTTAATATTGAAAAAAATTGTTTTTGCAATAGTTTGCTCGTGCCCATATTCTACGAGTTATTGGGGGTCTTGATGCCAGACAAATCTTGTAACAAGGTCCATTTGATGTGGTTGCCTCATCTGGCGAGTATTGTGGAATCCAAAAATAAATGTTGGGGAGGGGCAGTGTTGGCATATCTATTTTGGGAGTTATGCAGAACCGTCGACCCAAACATATGTGGCATTGGCGGGTGTCTTTGGTTGCTGCAATCATGAGCATGGTTTCGAATGCCATTTTTAAGCTCGATGCCTCGAAACCCGACCCCATTCCAATTTCCACTTGTTCGAAGGTACTAATAAATATTTATTTTATTATTTTGTTTTTTAATATTAGAATACTTAGAATTATTTTTTTAATTATAGGTGGCTGGGTTAATTAACACATGTGGGACTACCGACCACCCAACGAGATTATCGATTGTTGATCGATAAGACAGACGAGGTAAATTTTTTAATCGAAATTTTATATTTAAATTTTTTTAAAACAATTTTTAATCGAATTTTTTAATTTACTTTTTTAAATCGAGTTTATCTAACTGATTTTATATATTTTTTGTAGTTCTTGTGGACGGCGTATGAGGATCTTGATATTCAGGCATGCCTTCTGTCTAAAATAATGTTGAGTGAGGGCGTTTGGATTCTGATGGTTCTGCCCATACACTACGAGATAGTCGGGTGGTATCCTACCGATCGCGTACTGCGGCAATTCAACTATGTCCAAGGGATTCCGGATTAGCCACCCAATTTGGACGTATTGTACAGGTTAACGCGACAAGGCAAGACAGAAGTCCATTGGGGCCATCATCATACGGAGTAGATGCAATAGTGGATGACCCATTTCGGTAGGCAGCCCCGTATTTTGGAACCCATTCGGGACTACAGCATTACCTATGAGTATATGTCGTTGTACCATAAAAATGGGAAGCCACATTTACTAACTCTAGAGGGGCAAGAACGAGAAATCGATGTGCCTCCTCAAAATTGTTTGCCGATGCAGCATCCTCCGACATAACGTGGTACTCGTATGGGGAGAGGTGGCCAGAGAAAAAGAACACACGCTCTCGGGGCACCGTCATCGGGAACAGCGCAGATACCTAAAGTCAGTCGCCCAGCTAGAGACACTGATGTCAACACATACATTCTAACATTCGACTTTCTTTTCATTTTACCCCACGTGTAGTAGTCAATCGTTTCAGCAAATGGGGAGCCCGTCGAAAGGTTTTTTCACGGACGTGTTTCATCTACTTATGATGGTTCCCCCAGTCTACTATCTGACACTACCTTCTGCATCTGTTCCTCCAGTCTACAATCCGACACAGTTTGGATCTAGTATTGTAGATTAAACAATGCTACAAAGCCTGTTCTTTATCGGCCATAGTGTGAGTGGTGGGACTCGTATTTTATTTGACGATAACGATGACGATGACGATGACGATGATGATGATGGTGGTAGTGGTACCATTATTTGAAGGAATATGCGTCGGGATCATCGTCTATCGCAGTGAGATACGGGTGGACATATGCGTCATTAGGATAATTAAGTAATTTTTATTTATGTAAAAAATCTTATTATCATTTAATCCAAAAAACTATGTTATATCGTGGTAGATCTTGTTAGTTTTTTGGAACTACAATTAAAGATAATTTATAATTACAAGTACTTAACAACGTAAATAACCTTTTAATTACTTAACAATCACAATTACTTAACAACCTAAGTTACATTTAGTTGAAATGTATAAAAGATGAGTTAGTTTCCGTGTCGTCATAGTTTGTGGAAAAATCTGATGTTAAGTTTAGTTCCTCAATTTTTTGCTCTTTATCCAATCATCTACTGTAGTTACGGATCAGAACTGCTTCTTCGTCTCGTGTAGACAAAGTCGCTTCTTCATTTTTGGATGAAAAAACAATGTCATCAAATTTTATAGTCAACTCGTTGTTTGTACCCCCGATAGTAGTGTAGCTTCTAAATATCTTTTGAAGGTCTCTAGCGTTTGATAAGGGGAGCATGTAATGCGCCTCAGGGTCGAGCTTATTAACAGGTATTTTCGCCAACAAACAAGACATTTGGCGTGTAGTAGATTCGCTAAGCTGCGTTGAAATCAAATCATATAGCTTGTCTCTGTTGACCTTGCTGTTGAATGAAGTGTAGAAATAGGTTCCAGAATGGAACATCGTTGCAGAAAATCTTGCCATCTTTTTGACACTTTCGGTTATAAAGGAACCCCTACAAATCAAATCATTTCACTATAGATAAAACGAATTGAAGTTTTTATAGTCGGTGCTGCATTTTTTAAAAATTGGAAGTATCTTTCCGTAGATAGCGAGGTTGCTGCCATGTCAGAAATCTCTAAAGACCTCGTGTTTTGTAGGATGCGAGGATCTTGCCATATTAGGAATCTCTATAGACCTCGCGTTCTACAGGACGCGAGGTCTAGGAGTCTCAACCTTACTAACAAGATGTGTCTAATAGGATTGAAAAAATTGAAGGTTCGTTAGTTTTTGCGGGGAAACAACTATCCTTTGGGGTGCCCTTATATTAGACAAAAATGAAGTTATGTTTAACACCAAACACTTGGTATCAATTGTAGCGGTTCATAGAAGACAAGGACATGAGAAATGAGGTACACCAACTTAATCTGCGTGACAACGCTTTCAGATAAGTGTGTCAATTGTACATTTATGCGAGACTTCTCTATTCTTACATAGTTTGAACTAAGAACAAGGTCGTTAATGTATGTTCTTTGTTGCGTGTAATAAGTGCTACGCAATTGTGCAAGTATACACGTCGCAAGTTATAAAGTGATACGAGTATCGTCTCCATAGGGATTGGTTTGAGCCACTTTGCTTTAGTTATCGCACTGTAAAAGTAAAAATACAATTGATAATAGGAGTTGATTTTAACGAGTAAAGTAAAAGCAATAAACTAAAAGAATAGATGAAAGAAAAAGAGAGAATAGGCCAGGTTATCGTGAGTTGAGGTGTGATAGCCGATTGGATCGTCTTGGTAAAAGAGTGCAAGGGCAACTCAGTTGCCGTGGCAACTTGCACAGCGGGGTTGCCTTGGAAACTAATCGATGGTTGTCTGGGCGACTAGCTAGGCAACTACTTGGGCGTATGGGCAGCAACTTCAAGGTTCGGTAGAGCGTTCTTCAATGGTTTCTTCTTATCCCTAAGTCAAAACTCTAGCTACTTGTGCATGCCTTGATAATACATCTCTGCGTGAATCAAGGGTGAACAACAACCAATCTTGCGCTCCTCTTAGTCGTTGAAATCCTTAACTTATTCCTAAGCCGGATTAATCTTCACCATCAATAGATTGAATAAAGATCATACTCATTCGTTTCTTGAATCTAACTCTCCCGATATTAGATAAATAGATGAAGTTACGAGATCCTCTCCTAATTCACTCGCAAACAAAAATAAGAACCAAGAATGAATAAATCTTGAATAGAAAAGTGCAACCTTTTATTACCTAAACAAAATCCAATTGTTTCTCACAACAACAAAACACAATAACCCCAACCAATTAAGTTAGTTCATGGTTGGATTCAAAAGATATACAAAGAATAATCCCCAAACCATGAATCTAATGGAAACAAAGAAGAAGAAGAAATCGAACTCTCTCCCCCCATTGCTCTATTGTTGAAATCTCTTCATTCTTGCCCTTTAGAGTTGTCGAAAATCCTCTCTTTGACGGCTTAGTCCTTTAAAAAGGAGATGGCTAGGTCAAAATCCTTCTTGAGGAGGAAGTTAAGTTAGAATTAAATTATCTTTAAAGAATATAATTCTTTATTATATTTAAATTCCTTCTAGAACTTCTCCTATCTTCTTGGGATTTAATTTCTCTTTAACCTCTTCATGGAAATCAAACTCCTTTGGAATTTAACTTTGCTCTACGTCATCTTGGGCTTATCTAGTCATCAATTTCTAGTACCATATCATTTTATTCCTTGTCGAAAATTACCTTGGCAACTAGCTCGGCATCTCCTTCAAGCATTGCCCTGGCAACTAGCTCGGCATCTCCTTCATGCATTGCCCTGGCAACTGGTTCCAGCCTTGCTTTGGCAAGTGATCCTGCACACACACAAAAAACACAACAAAGCAACATCTTTTCCACAAAAATCACCAAGTTATGTAATCAAGCTCAACGGTGGAAAGAAACATGAATTAATGCATGAATGACTAATTATGCAACTAATATGAGCCTAAGTCTAACAATAATATGAGTAAAAAAGGGTAATAAAAATAGTACTTTTGAACACTTATCATTCTTCTTTCTAGATGATCGTAGATATTCATAAAATATGTCGAGATGAGGAAGTATTACTGCCTTGGTGTACGATGACGGCGAGATTATGGCTGATGCATCTCTCGGCGTCGTCTTTAGGTCTTCAAATACTATAACCATAACGTTGTCGAGGAAAATAACGTATAATAAGTTAATGAAAGAAGCGAGAAACAATGTTCTACATGCTCGTAGAAAAAAGCTGGAGCCATTGAAGCATCGGCTTCCTACGTTGTATGAACCAGTAACGTACTCAATATTCCATATCACAGAGAACGGTGATGTGTAGTTGATGCTGGATGCCCACTTACAATATTCACTCGGAAGACTCCTAGAGCTGTATGCAATATTTTCTGATGATGATTATGATATCGTACTCCTAAATTGGTAGCAGGTGAATTTTGACTTTGATCCTAATGCCAACGTTCAGAGCCCAAAAGCCAATTTGCGTAATGATTTCAACTTATTAACCACACAGAGTCCATGCAATGAATTCGATGAATCATCGTTAGCTATGCCAAGAAATTCTTACGTAGCCAATTTTGACTTCAACTTGAACCTGGCACCGAACGTTGACTTTAGTGCATCATAGTCCAATATAGCCACACATTCAGCATACAAGCCGTACAATATGGGTGTTGGCGCATCATCATCGCAAAACTACATGATGTTGCAAGACCATGAAGCCTTTAATTCGTTTGACAATTTTTACAACTGGACGATATTTAACTTATATCCCTACTGTAGAGTATGTTCAAAAATCTGTGGGGAGACATTCTTGTGATGGTTCTATCGACTTGATCTTGGTAATACATTTCATGAGCAGTCTCGTGAGCATTCTTGCGGTTGACGAGCAATTGCTAAATCTGTTATTGTAGCATTTGATGACCCAGACCTATTTAGATTTAAGGGTTTAGTAAACTGTAAGGAAGAACCGAAAAGAGAGTCAAGGCCTAATGGTGATGAGCAAGGCCCCTTCTACAATGAACCAGAAGACCTTGACATGCCCAACGAATTACAAGAATACGATGAATTAAATGATATAGTCGAAGGCAACGAAGAACATGCCCAACCTACCAACATTCAACATCGTACCAACGTTCCATATCCTGCTGTCCAGGTTTCTATTTACCAGTCACCATCACACATCATAATGATTGATATCGAAGCCTTCAACGTTCTATAATTTTTACAATTCCTAGAACTTGAGCAGTACAACCGGCGTGCTGATGGTGAACTCAGTATTGGGATGACCTTCTTGAGGAAGAAACTCACCGTGGCTTCCATCAAAAACTACAACATACGTAACTCAGTTACGATGACTGTGAATAAGACTCAACCGGATTACTACATTACGGAATGTGCCCACAAGAGCCAGGGTGTAATTGGAAGGTTCGTGTATTGTGCTTGAAGAAGCTAAACTGGCTATGGTATATCACAAGACTCGAGGGGTCTCATACGTGCACCGTTAGTAAACTATGTCAGGATCATCTTAACTTGGATATGCACGTTCTCTGTGACACCTTTATTTCTCTGGTCAAGGCAAATTCGCTTGTAACGGTTGCCACATGTATTGATGTAGCCAAATATCAGTACGACTACATAGTTGATTACCACAAAGCATGGTACGTAGGTGGCAAGCCATACAGAAATTGTATGCCAGTGGGAGGAATCATACAGAGACTTGCCGCTGTGGCTAAACCTAATGCAAAAACTCATACCGGGAACGGTTGTGAAGCTGAAAACTGTAGCAGCGTACCAAAATGACTGTGTCGTAGTATGAGTGTGTCAGTTCCACCAATTATTTTGGACATTTTTGCAGTGCATCAATGCATTCAAATATTGCAACCTCATGGTTCAGATTGATGACACTTGGTTGTATGAAAAATATACACAAATTTTGTTATTGACAGTTGCACAAGACAAAAACAGAAAAATCGTTCCCATCGCCTTCGCAATAGTCAAAAAGGAAGATATTGAGTGTTAGGTATTCTTCATTCATAACTTACGAAGGCATATCCTATCTCATGTTATGCGTGAAAAAAGTGGGTTATGTGTTATTTTTTACAAAGGCAATGTGCTCTTATGGGCGATCGATCGTATGAGCCCGTATTGGCAACCTCCCATATTCATCACCGGTATTGTTTGCGCCACATTGTTGCAAACTACTTACAGAAGTACAAGAATGATGATGAACGTCAAATAATGCTTCGAATGGGTACGTCCTACTCCACTCATTTCCGTTTAAGACATTTTCCTATTTATTATTCATCATTAACTACACCATATTTTTTAGGCAACTCTTATTACGTGTAAGAGGTTAACGAGTTGTTTGAAGAATTTATACTCTAGAACAAATATGGCTACGACTACCTAGCTTCAATTCCGAGGGAAAATAGCTTTGATCATATGATGATGGTAAACAATATGGTTACATGACAACGAACTTGGCTGGGGCTGTGAATTCATCCCTGAAAGGAGTGCGACATTTTCCTATCACATGCATTGTCAAGGTAACATATTATCTGTTGGCTACCCTATTTTCAACCTTGGGAAAACAAGCAACAGACTATATGGAAGGTGACCACATAGTTCACCCACACTTTCGCGATAAATTTCAAAACTTTACGCAATGTTCAAATGCGATGAGTGCTACTTGCTTCTCACGCCGACAATATTCATTCCGTATATTAGAATATTTGAGGCCACTGGAAGGCATACAACACAACTGATACATGGTTAATCTGCAAGATAGAATGTGCGAGTGCGGAGTATTCCAAACATTCAAGTACCTGTGTCCTAACGTCATTATTGCTTGTTCGTCTGTAAGGATTATCTACATGCCAATGGTTGACCCACTATACTTACTCGAAACCGTATACAATGTTTATGAATACGAGTTTCCTCTCATCATGAATGAAGTTGATCCAGCCGTAGTTGATGGTAAACCTATAATATGGCCAGATTTTGGACTATGATCAATGCAAATTTATTGTCCTGGGGATTTGGTCGAACATCGAGAAAAAAATAGACAACCGAAACTATGCAGTAGATATGAGTATCATGGGCACTAGAAGAACAAATAACCTAATCACTCAGGCCCTCATATTAATTAATTGTACTTTTTTATTATACTAATGTCATCTTAAGTAATAAGATCTCTCCATTAAGGTTTACAGTGTTTTGAACCATTTTAAACGTGATTATTGACACGGTTATAGAGGTTAATTCCAGTATGCCAACACTAATTAATTACAATTCTCAATAACCTTTTTACACATAATTTTACTTTTAAAATAAAATTAAATTAAATGGGCCTCACTATCTGCAGAACGCGAGGTCAAGTGCCACGTCAAATCTTGCACGTTCTATGGTGCTGACACGTTGAATCTCTGTGGAAGTCACGTTTTGCAAAACGCGAGGCAAATCTCTACATATCAGAAGTTAGGCCAGACAAACTCACCGGCATTTGCTTACTATCAACCCAAAACTTTCTAAGCTGTTGCCGATTACCATCATACCCGAATAAAAAAACCACCACCCCAATGGCAACAAACCACGTTTCTACAATATTTATCTACTATTCGTGGGTTGACAGGTTTTGTGAGAGGGGTGTTTAGCGTTTTTGTTCAAGATGAACGACAGATCACAATATCAAGAAAAACGTGGTCTTCCTAAAGTGCCGACAATCCTCTTAACATTTTTTGAGGTTGCGGGTAACTTATTTTTATGCCTTAATCGTGGAGGCTAGGTGAAGACCATCGCTTGTAACCGTAGTCGAAGCTTTTACCGGTGAAACTGATTATGGAAGTGGGTTGCAATTCCAACCTTCGGGGGGACCTCAAAATCCTCGTCTGTCCATATCATCAAAGCATGTTTAGGGGGTATAATTAACCGATTAAAATGTCGCTAACCTCACCCAATTATGTACAAGATGTCATCTTTGACCGGGATCAGGGGCCTAACTACCATAATCTATTTTCTTCATTATATGTTGACTAACTACCATTTTCTATTTTCTTCATTTTATGTATTTTTTTGAAAAGTGATACTTACATTGTTATTCTTACCCTAAAAAAGTTTCGAAACCATTTTTCACGCGCTTGTTACACCTACTAATTAGAATTACATATCACTTATAATTGCAATTGCTTAACATCTAAAGATTACATCTACAATTATAATTCTCAGTTTTAAATAACAATTACTTACAATTACAATTACAAGTGTAAAAAATGTTACACCAATCAATACGAATTCACTCAAACCATTTGTTGCTTCTCTCATAGAATTTATTTATAGACGATGGAATTTAAGATTTCAATCATAATTAAGAAAAATAAGACCCCGCGCTTTATATATAGCGAGCTCCAGTGACATGTCAATATGTACTTCTCCTACCACGTCAAGAATCTCTACAGACCTCGTGTTCTGTAAAACGTGAGGTTCTTTTAAAATGTGACCAATTCCTTCGCGTTTTGGAGGACACGAATGTTTGCCCATATAAGGCAGAACTAAGGGCAAACAAACCCACCTATATTTGCAATCGCTTAAGAAAAATCTGTATCAAATTCAAAGAGGATATACAACGGTTGCTACTAATGGCAATGGATCACGTATCAGGAAAATTGTTTTACAAATTTATTTCCCTGATATTGTGATCTGTTTGTATAAGTGGTTGCATTTATATGGTGACTACATTATTTTGGTAGGTTAATAATATTGGCGATATGTGTCTTCCGTGTTTTGGTTCAAGACCTACGGCAAACAGCAATATCAGGGAATGAGTGGTCATTTTTAAGCGTTGGGATCAATCTTGAGTTTTTGTTCGAGGCTGCCGATAACTTCTTCATACGCCTTCATTGTAAATGCTATAGGAAAACCACCGCATGTAATGTAGTTGGAACCTCTAGCATCGTGGATGATGATGATTATCGGGTATTCACGAAATTCATGAAACTAGTCATCGATTGTCAACTTCGCAGAAGAAGGTTTAGGGCTCCAACAACTAGGACTATCTGTGGCACCATTTGTCTACATCAACGACACATCCCTCGGCGGCCATACAACCTAGACAAACTATCGCACCTCTCGTCTAAATCAATCCTATGTATTTTATTTTGTATGCTTTAGGGGTACAATTAACTGCGTGTTTAGGGTAGATTTTGGCCATCTACGTGGCCTAGCCCAGTAATTTATTTTCTTCATTTTATGTATTTGTTTCAAATTAATAATTTCACCGTATAATTCATCAACAAAAATAAGCTTTGGAACCATTTCGATGCCAAAAAATTAACTTCGGCACCATGATTTATAATTACAATTATTGAACAACTAAAACTTTTAGCTTCTAATTTTTTAATTACAATTATGCACTTCCGATACTACGTCTCTAAGCTTAAGTATTACGCGAATGAGACGATTAACTTTCCGGATAAACCCATCAAACATGATTCTCAGGGCATTTTACTTTTTTATTCATGCCCAAAAACAAGCTTTGGAACCATTTTCAGGGCCATTTTTATACCGTTTACAATGTCTGTTCTGTGCCAATACCAGTCTCAAATGAAAGATAAATTCTAATACTAGGCCTCTAACCTAAAATATTACGAAGATTATTCTAATAATAACCAGGAATAACACCTCCAACATGCCTACCAAGCCATTTCAACTTCTTATTCTTGGACAAAAACTAGCGTTTGAACCATTTTCAACGCGCTTTTTATATAGTGTGTAATGTCTCGCACGTGCCAATATTAGTCTCAAATGGAAGATAATTTACAATACTACGTCTCAAAGCTTAAAAATTACCAAAATTATCGGGCTAATGACATGATAAAATGCCCCGAACATGCCTATACACCCTTGTATTTCAGCCTGGATTAGAAGGACCTCGCTTTCTGCAGAACGCGAGGTCCCTTTAATTTCTGTCATGATATATTCAAAACTTGCATTTTGGAAAACACGAGATCATATCCAGTAATTTTAAAATATGCAATATGAAAAGTCGGCCCACGTCGGACGAACCTCTCTATGTGTAGAAGTGAGCTATGACCTTGCGTTTTCTAAAATGCTAGGTCGTCTTACGTGGATGATTTATGTGTCATTTTTTAAATAATATTGACTGGAGGTCATTTACGTAAAAATTATTTAAAAAGGATTTTTTATATAATAATGCCTGCAACAGAAGATGCACCTATTATGAGATAATGATAATTATAATAATTGTATAATAAAAAATATCAAAAATTTACATCTAAAAATATTGACAGGAAAAATAATAGGTAAAAGAGAAGTTCACTACAATGTCGAAATAGTACAAAAGGAATTTGTTTGTGAAAAGCTAAACTGTTTACGCTCTCTAATTCTCACCGAGAGTTCTAAGCCGCATTAACAAATGGAAGAAGTACAGTCGTGTAAGAAATGAACGTGTAACATGTTTCATACCGTGAGAGCTACGCCCTCTACCAAGTTCAATGGTTGGATACAACCGCCGGCCTTTCGGTCTACGGGTCAATGCATCCATCATAAATCTCATTTTTCCTTCCAATTTTACTTCTTAATCAAATAGGCCACACCCATCGGGGGAACTATTATAAAATTATGGGAGGGATCAAGTTGTTTATTTTTTAAACTAACAAAATTTTAAAAAGATAATTAAATCATATACAAATTAGAGGGTTAAAGTTTAATTTCACTAATTTCAAACTGACATGTCGTAAAATATAATTCAACTAAAAAAGTTAAAAGACAAGACTTAATTTCATTAATTTTAAAACTGGTAGAATCTTTAAAACTAATTAAACAAGAAAATTTTAAGTAAGACCAAAACTTAATTTTAATAGTTTTAAATTTTTAAAGGGCTTAGAATCCAATTAAACCATAAAATTGGGGTTAACTATGTCCCCTTAGACCCATGACGTCCTACCATTGGTGGTACCATGAACTTTTGGGCGAGTCTAAAGTGCGGCGGGGTCGCGGTGCGGTACCAACCGAAAATGTTACAAAATACAGAACTTAAAGTTGAAAATGTAATATTTTTTTGATAACATTTTAGGTTGGTGGTTAAGTATCAAAATTTAGCTCTGAATATCAATACTTATAACTTCCGATAACATTTTAGGTTTTTCTAAGTATCAAAATTACTCTATAAGTATCGATACTTGTCGGGGACCACCAACCTAAAATGTTATAAAAAAGTGTAACATTTTAAGTTGGTGGGTAATATTTTAAGTTCTGTATTTTGTATATTTTAATTGATGCTGCACCGTAGCGACACCCCACACTCACCTGAACTTTTTTAAGTCAAAACAATGTGAATTTGTTTTTTAAACAAACTCCGTCGAAATTCGACAAAGAGAACTAACTACTTTTGCATTTATGCCAAAGATGGCGCATACAACAAAAGGCAAAGAAAATAGAAAGAAAAGGAGGTGTGTGGGAATCGAAAGGTGACGGTGGTGGTGGCGGAGGTTATGGCGGTGGCTTTGTTGCTTGGTCGGTTCCCTCAAGAAATTTTTCTTTGACATGGTGAACCCTAAAGTAGGGAAAACATACCAATGATCTTTGTTCCTGGCTTTGCTTTTGTCTGCAAAGATGTGGGGTTTCCTCTTCGTTTCAGCGCGTGAACACACTTATACATGCCTTTAGTTTTAGTTTCTTTGAAGCAATTAAATAGAAACCGAAAAGGTCCAGTCTAAAAGTAGATGTCCTTATGCACAATTTATTTTATTTTACAATATAAAATGATACTATATAAGAAATCGCCAAATTTGATAATTTTATACTATCATTTAAATAATTTTAATAGATAAACTGATATAAAGTTGTTCTAACTTAACTAATTTCGTAGATGGGAAATCTTGAGAATATATCAACATTAAAAGCTTGATGATTTTGTTATTTTTGTGGTCCTACATGACTCGGTGAGATTAATCTTCATTTAGATCATAAAATGGCTAGACATGAGACACTCATAATTCACACAAAAAAATTATATATTTAAAAGAAATATTGATATATAGTTTATGCTTAAATTTAAATATTTTTTATTAGTTAAATAAGAATTTAGATGATTTGATAAATGACCGACTCAAACATTAATTAACGATGAAATATGAGTCATGTTTGACAACTAACGAATAGCTCCTAGCAGATTATATTAGTTGATAATTGAAAGTTTAATGTATTAACTGATTTGACTACATGATCGCATTAACTGATTGCACAAAAGTGTTTGATAAAATTAACTAATAGTTGATAGTTGATTGCTTATTTTAACATGCAAAATGACATATAAAAACATGATTATATTCAATACTTGTTTGAATAATTTATTGGTTATCAATATTTGGTATCTATTAATACCAAACCTATTTAAAGAATGTATATATCAATTTCTTATTTATAGGCATATTTTTTAATATATTTTTTATTAATTATTAAATTTAAACAATTTTAAAGCATATGTATTAATCTCATTTATTGGAAGAGAAAATAATTATTTAGATTATATAGGATAATATGTTTTACCTAAACAAAACATATGTTATTCAAATTTAGGTTATTTGGAGAATCTCTTTATAATTATCACTGATAAAAAAGTCTTTACAATTTATATATATAAATCTCTAAACCCAAAATGCTGCTCCTAAAAAAAAATTAATTTGAGAGAATTCACTTAATTCACTTTTACAATTTATTATTTGCCAAATAACAAAATAAGCGAGTCTGATTGATAATTCTCTAAAAGTAATTCAATTATCTAATTTTGGCTTAAAACTATGTTCACCAAATAAGATCATAATCAGGAGTGGAATTTAACCTGATTTGTTGATGGTCATTTAAAAAATCTAAGCTTATTAGGGTCATTTTACACATCCATGATGTAACTGCTTTTTTTTTTTGAATATATGTAACTGCTTTCTTTTTAGAGATAAATGGAAGTATAGTCACAATTAAGATTATAAAGCCATACCTATCGTAATTACTATAACCATAATTAATTATTATAAAATACAATTCAACACCCATATCATAGTAAATTATGACAATTCCCACACATGTGATAGAAATTTAAAACAAACAAACCAGCATAAGAAATTATCTAATAATTATTAACCTAATTATAAAGAGAGACTAAAAAACCGAATTTGTATATCAGATTCTACTTTCAAAGGGCTGCATAAAAATAAATACAATAATTTTGGTTGTTTGTGATTTTTTTTTGATGAATCAAAATTTAAAAGAAAACTCCCAAAGTAATTTGATTGGAAGCAAAAGGGAAGGTGATCTTTTGATATACCAAAAAGGAAACTAAAGTGATGAATGATATTATATGGAAACCGCTACAACTTTTTTTTATTTTCCCTTTGAAAACATAATCCAATGGCCATAAAAGTTGATGTGGTTAAAATCAGATGGCTATGAATCAATGGAGCTCGTTAGAAAAGATTAAGAAGGAGAACATGGAGCACCAAAAAAGGTTGATACCAGCGGTAAGCGGCTTAGTATTGCTTAAGTAGATTTAGAGTATATAGAAAATTTTCGTCGAAAGACTCGCCCACCAAAACTAAGTATGTGACTTGGGCGAACGGATTAAAAGGAGGGAGGTGTGGGGCAATGTTTGAAGAATAGGAGGTTGAGAAAGGGCCACACGGAAAGCAAAGCAAAGCAAAGGATCGTATTCTCTTAATTTCTTTGATTTTTATGCTGTAAGGAGGGAGAGAGGTAGGGGCAGTTCTCTAGCATTGCAAAGCCGATGTCTGTGTCTCCCATGACGGGGATGCATGGGCCCTTACTGCCTCGGTAACATCACCATTTGTCCAACCACATCTACATGTGATATTGTACTTCAAGGTTTAATGTGGTAAAATTGTTAGGTAGTGAATGATGTGCTCTTTGTTGCTTTGCTTAATCAATGCCTCATTGTCTTGTTTTTGGTTCTTTAAACTACATATAATATTCAAAGGTCGATAGTTATATCTATATGTAATATTCGAATTTATAAAAAAAAAATGATTGATTTTTTTTATAAATTGGTTTAATCATCATATAATTGTCTTGTTTTTTGTATTTGTTGCGTGTATTGCATGGGTGATCTTTAGTTGTACTAAGTCGGTGTTGTTCTCTTTTCCTCCATTTAGGTTAGGAAAGTTTTTAATGAGGCATACAACTTAAGTTTTTAACCATCTAATAAAATAATACTTGCAGAGCAAAAAAAAGTGTAAATTATATATTTTTTCCTGATATGTGTCTAAAGAAATTTTGAGCCCAAATAAGTGTCTAATGTTTTATTCCGTAACATTTTAATGGTTTTTTTCTCATTGACCGTTTAAAAAAGTTTCATCAGCCAGTCATTGCATAACAAGTGGCATATTTATTAATTTTTATTTAATTTTATTTTGAAAAAAAATCATAAAGTCATTAAAATTTTCCAAAAAACTCTATAAGTTTAACTTTTTTTTTTTTATAAAACCCCCAAATCTTCAAATCTCTCATTTACCATTGTTGAACACAATGTCGCTGCCGCCACAGTGAGGTCTCACCATCTCGTCGCACGAGTCTCAAGGCCCAATTCGTCGTTTGTTCATTCGTCATTTTTCATTCGATTGAAGATTTCACGTTCGACGTTCGTAGTTCATTTGACTTCTCATTCAATGATTTCTTATCATGTAAGATTAGGGTTATTGGTTGTGGCCTGTGGGAGTTGACGAAGGAAGAGAAGGGCAATGGTGATTGAACCGATGGTTCGACGAGAAGAATTTAGAGTTTAAAAATTTACTGGATTGAGTTTTTTTTTTGAAGAATTAAAAAAAAAACAAATTGCATGAAATATAAAGTATAGTCGTGATGTTAGGTCAATAAATTTGAAAATATCAATTTGCCTTTTTAAAGTTAGAGGGAAAATTCGACTATTTGTAAAGTATGATAATCAAATTTAGCCCATAAACACGATGAAGGCCGAAATAAATAACTTATAAATATTAAGGGTAGAAATTAGATATATGCCTTTGTCAAATTTACAAACTAAATAAATAAAAATAGCATGTGGATGGCAAAAGTCAATGGACCTTGGAAAAGCCTTTATTTGCTCTTTAAGTGGCAATAAATCAGGAATTATTTCACTATCTTTTTTAAGACAAGACTGGCTCTATTTATTAATGCATCTTTTTCTTGTGTTAGGTGAGCTCTCAACCCCATCTTTGTGCCTTTATTTTCTTTGTCTTTATTTATTATTATTTTTGGGTGTCTTTCGGTTTTTAGAGATACACCATGGTTAATTCAGATCGACCCACGTCGTACACCTGGTTTGAGTAGGTGAGCCTTTTAGTAAGAATTTTCTGTATTCACACACCTCGAACTCGAAACATGCTTAAGTAATACTAAACTGCTTACCACTTGAACCAATCTCGTTTGTCTTATTATTGTTGTACTGTTTTTTTATTATAATATAAACTTTCATTATAATTTTAAATATATCATCGTTCAATAATATTAGTCGGTTTCAAATAAAAAATGTTTAAATTATATATATTGATATCAAATATTCATGACATATATGCATTTCATGCTGTATTTCAATGAATAATTAGATGTTACTTCTAATTTTTCAATATTAGTGGTAACAAATTGATGCTATTTTCCTCTTTTTTTGCCGCCAACCGGTGAATAGAAATGTGATACCTAGCATTAAATTGTAAAGGGAATTTTTCCAATCTAAGTTAGAATTTTGTATGAGGAATCATTTTCACAAACATAAAATAAATGTTTTCTTATATTCTTTTCCCACTTATTATTTTGTCATAAGCTCGATGGCAAATGAAATAATCGACCGCAAAACTCCAAATTATTTTTGTTAAGTTCCATGTATAATAACTTTAATAAAGTCAACATCCATATCTTGTTTGCATATATTATTTTCTATATAGTTTTTAATTTTAAATTATAGTGATCTCTTTTATATAAAAAAATACCTTAACTCAAGAAGAAAACTATGTTTATTGTTTTAGTTGGTAAAATGACTGCACTCGATTAATCCTTTTTCTAGTCTATTTATTATTATTATATTATTATTATTATTATTATTATTATTTTCCTTTTTTCAAGTGCCATATACTTTTGCTTTTCCAACTAATGATGTAACGACTCGAATATCGGGTTACTAAATCGAGTCTTAGACCCAGGCTTTAGTCCTAGTGGAAAAAGAAGAAGATAGTTTGAATTAGAGAGAGTGAGCGAGAGAGAAAAAATTAAATTTTATATTCTACTCTCTCTCCCCCCCCTTTTTCCATCTTTCATTTCTTTCTTTTTTTCTTTCTTTTTCATTTTCTTCTACAAGTTTTCATGTCTGATCAACCGCTATTGGGAGTGTCTGTGTTTGACACCTCCTACACCACTATGTTCATCTCGCAAATATTGTTGGAGTATGCACAAAGGCCAATCATGAGATGGTTGTAAAAGACATATTTATTTTATATTGTTTATTAATATAAAGTCATTATTATTATTTCAGTTTTATTCTGTGTATCTATAAATAAACTGAATTATAATAAAGTCCTTAGAATAATATAGTTATTCTTGAATGTCCTTAGTCAAGAATTATTGTGGGCTTGGACAACAATAATGTATTAAGACTAATATGTAGTTGATTGATGACAAAGTGTTGTCATTGACATGGAGATGTCAAAATCAATACATAAGTATGTGTTAGGGAACAACATACTGGACTGACCCGCTATGAGCATGTTTCTTGGATTATTATGTGACAATCACAACATTGCTTATGGTGATAACTACATGTATGATCCTCAGACTTGAGATCGTCATTATTTCAACATCGTGGGTGACATATTTTGATACGGTCAAACGTGTGTCGTAACTGACTACACTATAAAGACTGATATTGGATATGTCATAATTCATGTAGCGAAATATGGTTGATCAAGATAGGATTTGTCTATCCTACATAATAGGAGTAATATTATAGGCCATTTGATTGAGTGGGACTAGAAAATGCATGGTTGTAGTCACCAATTTTATCCGACCCTCACTCATTTAAGTGTTGGTATATGTCGAAGTTCAAAAAATGAAAACAAAAAAAAAGTGTATGTATATATTAGAGTCCATAAACAAAAGATAATAAAACCAAAACCCAATAATTTGATCCATTCATTAAAAAACAAGGCATGGAAACCCATTTTACAAGCCCAATTCGGTTTCACCAATAAAAAAAACCTTAAAGGCTTATTTTTTTCCTTTAAGCCGCCACCCTCATCCCACCGTTGGATCAAATTTGATCTAATGGTCCCGATCTAAACCCTAGAGAACCCTAATCCTTAAGCCTTGTACCGCATAGCCCTACACCGTTGGATCTAGAAAGCGATCAACGGTCCAGACCACTTCAGGAGGCCTCACTCGAATCACCACTCGCGCGTGGCTTTCACACGTCTGACGTTTCGGCTCACGTCTGTCTGATCGTCTTCTCCGTTCAAGTTGGGAATGAAAAAATCTTCAACGTCGGTAGCTGAGCTTCACCACCATCTTCGCCGTTCATCATTTCCTCATCTCAGCCGTGGCATGCAAACAAGAAAAAACAGATTAGGGAAAGAATAAAAAAACAAAAAAGAAAGAAGACAAATTCGAATTAAACAAAAGGCGCAAGAAATCAAACAAGAACTGGCCGACATGAAGACCAAGTAAGATCGAAGCAAACATGGCAAGAATCAACACCAAATCAAGCAAGAATCATCACCAAATCGGAAGAATTAAGTTAGGGTTTTCAAATTTCCTTGTATACTGTACTCTGTAATGGCTATAAAAGGTCATCGATTCACCGTTTGTAACACACACGATTGAGAAATCAAATAACAAAAGCAATATCAGTCTAGATCAAAGGTATTACGCCTAAAAATTCTTTTTTCTCTACATATGTTTCTAGATTTCAGTTCGAAAGAGTAAAGAGGGGTGCAGGTTTACCAATCTGAGGAGGCCGAAGCCATTTCCGGAGAGCTGAGCCACCGCTGCCGTTGAATTCGGGAGCCAAAACTAGAGGGAGCGGTCGCTGAAAGTTTGCCGCCAGCCGAAGGCCACGGTGGCCGACATAGAGGAACACGGCGAACCACCACCGAAACCTGGAGAACACGACAGTGTTCTTCATCCAATAAAGAACACCATTGAAGGTTTTCAGAGGATTTTAAAGACTGGTGTTTGATCCATTTGGGAGAAAATGAAACAAATGAGTTGTGTTCTGATTTTTAAGTTATATACTCGACCCGTTGGAGTAACCCGAAACCGAATCGACCCAGATCACGACCCGGGCCCTTCTTTGGTCAGCATTCGGCTTCGAACCCTCTGTTTGCATTCTTTACACTTTAGTCCCTTTTTCGTTTTAATTTCGTTCTTCAGTTTTAATTTCGCTTCAATTTAGTCCTTTTTGTGCTTAATTTATTCCTTTGATCACAAATTTAAAAATGTGAAGAATAGAATTTAATTGGCCTTTAATAATCTAGTTAAAATCTATTAACCTCCTAAGATAAATTATAGGTTAAATAATATATATATATAAATATGTAGGGTTATCTTAATTCATTAATTTTTAATAATGTTTAGTATACATTCCCTTAAGTATAGGTTCCTCTTTTACATAATGTGTTAGTAATTTAATTTGGTAATTTCTTTAGGTTACTAAATATATCTTTAATTAGAATTCAATTAGTAGAGCCTTATAAGATTAGCCACTTTAATCACTCAGTAATTGGCCTTGGAATTAAAAAACAAAAAGGAAATAAGATATCATACAAAAAACATTTTTCTTGCACCATGAAAACGATATGCACTTTCAATTAGGGTTAATTTGGTCTTCCTCTAGCCGTTGTGGGAACGGCCGAGACTCCTATGCGAAAGTGCATTATCAAATTTTAAGGGTTAACACCTTAATCCCTTTACATCTAAATTGATTAGAATTTTCTTAGTCAGGGGCGAGTTCGAGCCAACTCTAGAGCTTTGTGGATTTTTGTGTTAACCTTTGCATGAACGCATTTGGGTTACAAGGAAAATGTTAGTGATCAAGTAAGCGTCAGTCTCCGAGCGTGATGGGGGTGCTAATCTATCCCCACACGTAACCATTTCCCCCGAACCTTCGAGATCTCGTAATCTCTGGTTTGTTTTTAGGTTTCCGGTCCGCCTAATATAATAAAAGATACCGGTGGCGACTCTGTTGTTACAGCTTGGCGACTCCGCTGGGGACAATCTAAGAGAGCGCAACTTTTACTTGGTCACGAATTATTTTCTTTACTAATCTGTTGCATTTTTGTGTGTGCATTTTCTTGGTGCTATAAACTGTTTGCATCATAACATAAGCCTTCTACCCAGGCTTTATCAAACTTAAGTGGAAGAAAATAGTTATGCCTTCGTGACTAACCCTCCGTATGGGCTAGTGAAAGTCTTCCGGGGTCCAGATTACTTATGTTTTCGTAAGTAACCCTTCGCACGGGCATAACAGAAATACATCCCCTCGAGCCGTGTTCAATTCGCAAGCTTGTGATGGGCAAGAATCGAACATCTTATCTACCTTGGAGAAGGGGATAGGGACGGTTCGAGAACCCTTTCTAGATCCAAACCTACATGAATGTATGTTTTAGAAAGCCCACCCCATTAAGCCATGTGAAGCCATAGGTTTTATTTCCTTTACTATTGTTATTTACTTTCTGCATCTTACCCTTGTTGTTCTATCTCATTATTTATACATACCAACATTTTTTTGAAGTCTATAGAGCATACATCACATTGCATCTAGTTGGTATTCTGAGATACTGTTTAATCAGAGATCATGAGTATTCGGGTCACATTATCCAGCTCTGGAGTCTTCCACTCGAACACAGAGGTTCAAAGTGAGTCCATAGAGCTTCAATGCCAACATGGAGATAGCGTGCAGAAAGGGACCACCATTGATCTTCCAAAACAAGTGTACATAGGTTTGCCTCATAATCATCTATCTGGATTAGTCATTATATGGGAAAGCCTTGAAGCTCAAGATCGAGTCGTGTTCGCCCAAAGATATGGGGATATAGCCCTTCTGCTCGGGGTGAAAATAGACGAGTCAATGTTGCTGGCAGCTGTCAACTTTTGGGATCCGACTTATCGTTGTTTCATTTTCAATCAAGAGGATATGACTCCCATCATTGTAGAATACATGGTCTTGTTGCGCCTGGATCTAGAAAAGCCTGATAAAATATATTGGAAGGAGAAAAACTTGGGGTATCGGAAGAAATTTGCCAAGCTTGATGGTCTAGATGTTGAAGAAATAGATGCCCATGTAGCCTAGAAGAATAAAAGTCCTTGCTTCACATGGGAGTTCATCTACGCGCCCAAATCATGAAGGATGTAAAGCACGTAAGAGTCCTCAACTTGCTTGCTTTGGCTATTTATGGGTTAGTAGTATGTCCTAAAGTTTTGGGGCACATTGAGATAACTTTGGTGGATTTGTTAGCCCAGAAACATGTGAATCTGGTTCCGGCTATCTTAGTAGAAACCTTTAGGTCCCTGAATTTTTGTCGAACCCAAGAAAGGGGACGCTTCGCCGGGTGCTGACAACTACTCTACATGTGGCTGTGAAGTCACTTTTGGGACAACGAGAAGATAAGCAGACATCCTACATCCAGAGATCCAGTCCCCATCAAAGAGACCACTAGAAAGTAGTGGCCGCAAAATGGGAAGCAAGAATAGTGTATAACGTTCTTTAGAAACCTTACTGATGCCGACGTAAAATGGAGAAACCCGTAGATGTACCTAGTGCCCATCTTGTACAAGTGCGGGAAGTCGGAGTGGGTACCTCTCATAGGCCTATAGGGAGCTACCAGTTATGCCCTTTTGCTCATACAGCGCCAGTACAGTTCACGACAGTTCATTCCTGTTACCCGTGGGTTACGAGAGGAAGAATTCTTCTGCACAAAAGTTAATTCTACAAGACGAGCCACAGAGTTGGCTAGAGAGTGGAAGCAGACATTCCGAATGGAAATAGCTCTATCTACTGATGTTGTACCCTAGTACGCCAGTTGGAGGAGGCAGCGAGTTGATAACATAGGCGTACCAGTCTTGTAGTGTGCATCATAAAACCCACAGCCTGGCATCCTACTCACCGAGCTTGAAATCTACAAGCAGGACTTTGAGAAAGAGAAATTAAAGCTATGGGACAGGGTGACTAAACTTGAAGGTGAACTTCTCGCAGAACAGGTTGAACGAGAGGGTTATCATAAAAAGTAAAGATTTTGTTGGCAAACAAGGAAATATACCTAAGAGTTAACACAAGAGAACAATCATTTAAAGGCTCGAGAGGCACGAGCAGGTATTTCCAAGACTTCGGAGGAAGAAAATACACAGTTAAAGAGGATGAAGAAAGAGTTGAAAGAATAGTAGTGTGAAGCCTGAAAGCAGAAGGAAAAAGTAGAATAACTCGCTGAAGAAAAGCAACACTTGGAGGAACAATATTCAAATGCACGACACCACCTCAGAAAATACCGCGATCAGAATCAAGAGCTCCAAGAAAGGCTAAAAAAAGAAGATGCCAAGGGAGTTGAAATTGAGCTACTCCGTTTGAGTATCGAAGACTTGAAGAAACAGCTCCAGATGCATAAAAACCACATCCACACTCTCATTAATGATTGGGATTATGAGAAGATCCAATGGGCTGATACTAAGCAAGCTTTGAATGTCGCATGCTTAGGCCGACATTTCTATATTGATCATCTAAAGCGTCAGATTTAGAAGGCAGTTTCTAAACTCAGGAAATGAGGAATCGCGCTAGGGATCTGAGATCGAGATTCCTCCCAGTAAGAAATGATAGACAACACCTGTTAGATTTCCTAGATGAGACGATGGAGTAGTATTGACAGATCAGTCTTTTCTTTGGTAGGGTTCAGAAGGAAACAACACTAAGAGGAGAAGTTGAGCCACCAACATCAAAACGGCTCAAAGTAGCAGAATATGAGCTTATTTTTATCTTTATTTTGATTTAAAATAATGTGTACTTAAAACTTTATGATCTATGAAGTGTGATAAGTGTTCAAAAGTACTATTTTTCTTACCATTTTTACTCAGATTATTGTTAGACTTAGGCTCATATTAGTTACATAATTAGTCATTTATGCATTAATCCATGTTTCCTTCCATCGTTGAGCTTGATTGCATAACTTAGTTGTTTTGTGGGAAAAGATGATGCTTTGGTGTGTTTTGTGTGTATGTGCAGGATCACTTGCCAAAGCAAGGCTAGTTGTCAGGGCAATGCATGAAGGAGATATCGAGCTAGTTGCCAGGGCAATGCATGAAGGAGACGCCGAGCCAGTTGCCAGGGCAATTGTCGACAAAGAATAAGGTGATATGGTAGTCGAAATTGATGACTAGACAAGCCCAAGATGACGTGGAGCAAAGCTAAATCCCAAAAGAGTTTGATTTCCATGAAGAGGTTAAAGAAGAATTAAATTCCAAGAAGATATGAGAAGTTCTAGAATGAATATAATTATAATAAAGAATTATATTCTTTAAAGATAATTTAATTCCAACTTAACTTCCTCCTCAAAAGAGGACTTTGACCTAGCCCTATAAATAGATCACCAAGCCGTCAACTCCAGAGGGGAGAGAGAAGAGAGAAATTTTGACAACATCAAGGGCAAGGAGGATTTCGACAAAGCTTCATACATTCTTTATCTTTTTCTTTCTTGTTCAATTATATTCATGCTAGGGATTCTTTATCTTATGTTTCTTTGGAACCTAGCCATGAACTAAATCTATTTGGCTAAGGTTATTGTGTCTTGTGGTTGTGAGAAACTATTGGATTTTGTTTAGGTAATAAGAGTTTGCACTTTTCTATTCAAGGTTTATTCATTCTTGGTTCTTATTCAAGTTTGCGAGTGAATTGGGAGAGGATCTCGTAACTTCATCTATTTATCTAATATCGGGAGAGTTAGATTCAAGAAACGAATGAATATGATCTTTATTCAATCTATTGATGTTGAAGATTAATCCGGCTTAGGAATAAGTTAAGGATTTCAACGGCTAAGAGAAGCGCAAGATTGGTTGTTGTTCGCCCTTGATTCACGCATGGATGTATTATCAAGGCATGCACAAGTAGCTAGAGTTTTGACTTAGGGATAAGAAGAAACCATTGAAGAACGCTCTGCCGAACCTTGAAGTTGCTGCCCAGACGCCCAAGTAGTTACCCAACTAGTTGCCCAAGCAACCATCGATTAGTTGCCAAGGCAACCCCGTTGTGCAAGTTGCCACGGCAACTGAGTTGCTCTTGCACTCTTTTACCAAGATGATCCAATCGGCTACCACACCTCAACTCACGATAACCTGGCCTATCTCTCTCATTTAATTACATCGTCTTTTACTTATTTGCTTTCTAGATTAGTTATTAGTTAAAACTCCTATAATCTTCTATTTGTGTTTTTACTTTTTATAGTGCAAAAGATTAGATTCTTGAAGTGGCACCAATCCCTGTGGAGACGATATCTTTTATACTATAACTTGCGACGTGTACACTTGTATAATTGCGGAGCACTTATTACGCGCAACAAGTTTTTGGCGCCGTTACCGGGGATTGGCAATATCGACTTTGTTTTTATTTTCTTGCACTTTCTTTTTACTTTTCTTGTTTAAGATTCAGAGGGCTAACGAACTTTGGTTTTGCATTGGTATATGACCAGGGTGAGACCGATTACACCAGAATATCCCTTTGATCCAGAAATCGAATGAACCTTACAAAGACTTACTTTGGTTTTGTATAAATACGGTATGCGTGTCGTGTCTTTTTTTCTTCTATTGTAATTCTCTTCCCATCTTACTCCCTCGTATGTAAAACGAGTTTCTGAAAAATTATAATATTTACGGAGAAAGCGTGGATCAAATGAGCAGACTAATGGGCTAATCAAAGGTGGTTAGGTGCTTGAGAAGCAAGTTCTATCTTTAGTATTTTTGGTTCTCCCATTGGCTTGGGATGGGCCAACTTAGTTTTAAGGGTATAACCATTGCATTTATATTTACTACTTTACATGTATGTGATACAATGTATGTTTTTTTAGCATGATGGTAATTGATTAGATCATAATAGAATGGAGAGATTAATATAACAAAAAACCCTCCATATTTAATTAAAATTAGTCATCCAATATTAGCTCTCGTTAAAACCTCGATCGGTACTATGTAGGTTTTGCCAAAGCAAAATACTTAGATCTATCCTAGTGAAAAGCGAAGAATAAGCAAGTGATTTTCACTGGTAGTAATATTGGTTAAACTAGGTTGCTCTAATAAGATTAGAAACCTAAAGACTAATAATTGTTCAAGAACTTTGGTGATTGAAAAACAATACGAAAGTGCATGTCTAGGATTGGTTCTTTGAAAGACTTGGTATTTAAGCGTGCCCAGTACACCACATCTCTCACATAAGTTACCTGTCTGATGCACTGTTCATTATTGTTCTTTCTATTAGACCATATGAACTTTTGTTTTGGACAAATAGTTGTTCATCAAATATAGGAATTACATGAGATGTAATTAGCAAGTGTTGCTTACCTAAATAATTGAATTCTAGGAGTAAAGCCAAAGCTGACTTAGAATAAAATGAAATATGGATCATTACCCACTAGAAATACTTTTAGCAAGTTTTTCGATTTTGATGGTTTTTAATAATGGGAATTTTATTACTTTATAAACATGATAAATAGGTACTTATAAAACATATTTTATCATTGTAGATTTATGGCAAACACATTATCATTACGACCCGTCATTGATAAGGACAAATTAAATGGCTTGTACTTCCTTAACTGGTTCCGCAATTTGAAGATTGTCCTCAAACAAGAACGGAAACTAACAGTCATCAAAAAACTTGTCCCTAAAAAGCCAGCAGATGATGCCTCTAAAGATGAATTGGAATCTTTTGAAAAATACTCAAGTGACATGGTAGATGTATGTTGTTTGATGCTTGCGACCATAACCCCTGAGCTTCAGAAGCAACATGAGGACATGGTTCCCTATGAGATGGTTAAAAATCTCAAGGAATTATATAAGGGGCAAGCTCGTCAAGAGAGGTATGAGACCTCTAAGGCTTTGTTTCGATGCAAGATGGTTGAGAGAACTCCAGTGGGAACTCATGTTCCCAAAATGATAGGGTATATTCAGACCCTGGAAAAGTTGGGCTTCCCTCTAAGTGTTGAATTGGCTACTAATGTTATCCTGCAATCGTTGCCGGATAGTTTTAATCAGTTTTTTCTTAATTTCAATATGAATGAAATTAACAAATCGTTGTCCCGGTTGCTTGGTCTGTTAAGAACAGCAGAGAACAACATGAAAAAGGTTGGTTGCAAACCTATTCTGATGGTCCGAAAAGATAACAAAAAAGGAAAGCCAAACACCAAGGCAAAGCCAAAGCCCAACAAAATAAAGGCTACATTGAAACCCAAAAGATGAGTTGCAAAGGAAGGAAAGTGTTTCCATTGCAACAATGCAGGACATTGGAAGAGAAACTACCCTGTCTATTTTGAGGACATCAGGAAGGAAAGAGAAAATGGACAGTCCGGATCAGGTATTTATGTTATTGATATTAATATATCAACATCTACTTCTTAGGTATTAGATACCGGTTGTGATTCTCACATTTGTACTTCTGTACAGGGACTAAAAAGGAGTAGAAAATTGACAAAATGAGATGTGGACCTACGAGTTGGAAATGGAGCAAGAGTTGTTGCATTAGCTATAGGAACATATACTTTGTCATTACCTAGTAGACTTGTTTTAGATTTAGAGGATTGTTATTTCGTACATAGTTTGACTAAAACATTATTTCAATTTCTTGTTTGGACAAGATTGTTTTTGAGATTATTATTAAGAATAATAGTTGTTCTTTTTCCCTCAATAATGTTTTTTATGGTACGGCTCAATTAATCAATGGCCTCTATATCTTAGATCAAGACAATTCCATATATAACATAAATACGAAAAGATCAAAAACAAATGACTTTAATCAAACTTATCTCTTGCATTGTCGCTTGGGTCATATAAGTGAGAAACGTATATCAAAACTTCATAATGATGGATTTTTGGATTCTTTTGTTTTCGAACAATTAGATATTTGTGAACCTTGTTTAATGGGAAAAATAACCAAATCACCGTTTGACAGTAAAAAAATGAACGAGCAAGTGATTTATTAGGTCTAATACATAGTGATGTATGTGGACCGATGAATACACAAGCTAGAGGAGGGTTTCAATACTTCATTACTTTCACTAACGACTTTAGTAGATATGGTAAGTTTACCTAATGCATCATAAATCTGAAGCCCTTGAAATGTTCAAGAAATTTAAGAATGAAGTACAAAACCAATTAGGAAAGAGTATCAAAGCTCTTCGATTAGATCGAGGAGGAGAATACTTAAGCCTAGAGTTTGATGAACTTCTTAAAGTATGTGGGATTGTCTCACAACTTACACCTCCAGGTACTCCACAACATAATGGAGTCTCTAAAAGGAGAAATCGAACATTGTTAGACATGGCTCAGTCAATGATAAGTCATGTTGATCTTCCAACTTCTTTTTGGGGACATGCGCTAGAAACAACTACTTTTACACTAAATCGTGATCCATCTAAATCGGTTCAAAAGATACCATATGAGATGTGGACTGGGAAACATCATAGTATGTCTTTTATGAAAATTTGGGGATGCGAAGTTTATGTTAAACATCATATGCCTACAAAACTCGAACCTAAATCTCATAAGTGTAATTTTGTAGGGTATCCTAAAGAAACAAAATGATACTATTTCTTCAATCCATCTGAGAACAAAATGTTTGTTGCTCAAACGAGAGTCTTCCTCGAAAGAGAATTTATTTTCAGAAAAGAAAGTGGGAGAAATATTAAACTTGAGGAAATTCAAGATCAACCACAAATCACTGAACCAGAGATTGAACAACAACAAGTTCCACAAATAGTTGAGGAACATCCAATCGTTCTTGAAACACAACCACTGCGAAGGTCTATGAGAGAACGCAATGCACCTGAGAGATATGGATTTCTTGTCACATTGCATGGAGATGTTCTTCTCATGGACCAAGATGAGCCTATGACTTATCAAGGAAGCAGTGGAGAGCTCAAACTCTGAGAAATGGCTAGAAGCCATGAAATCTGAGATGGATTCTATGTTAGAAAACCAAGTATGGACTTTGGTTGACCCACCCGAAGGAATTAAGCCCATAGGGTGCAAATGGGTTTTCAAAAAGAAAACCGACATGGATGGCAATATACAAACATACAAAGGGTGATTGGTTGCTAAGGGATTTCGTCAAATTCATGGTATAGACTATGATGAAACCTTTTCCCCTGTTGCTATGTTTAAACTATTCGGATATTGCATGCAATAGCTGCATATTATGATTATGAAATCTGGCAAATGGATGTCAAAACTGCTTTCCTTAATGGAAAATTAGATGAGGATGTGTACATGACATAAGCTGAGGGTTTTGTCTATCCAAAAGATGCCCTAAAAGTATGCAAGCTACAAAGATCCATTTATGGGTTGAAGCAAGCTTCTTGAAGTTGGAATCTTTGTTTTAATGAGGCAATCAAAGAGTTTGGTTTCATTAAAAATGAAGATGAGTCATGTGTTTTCAAGAAAACTAGTGGGAGCACTGTTACATTCTTGGTATTGTATGTGGATGACATACTAATAATAGGAAATGACATACCTACCTTACAGTCTGTAAAGACTTGGTTAGGAAAATATTTTTCTATGAAAAACTTGGGTAAAACAACCTACATATTAGGAGTCAAGATCTATAGAGATAGATCAAGACGACTTCTAGGACTAAGTCAAAATACATACATAGATAAAGTACTGAAAAGATTCAGTATAGAAGAATCTAAAAGAGAATTCTTACCTACGAGAAATGGTATTTCGCTCTCGAAGGAAATGTGTCTTTTAACACCTCAAGAGAGAGAGCACATGAGTAAGATTCCATATGCTTCGGCCATTGGAT
The DNA here is from genome assembly GCA_019671005.1 of Hibiscus mutabilis. Lineage (NCBI taxonomy): Eukaryota > Viridiplantae > Streptophyta > Magnoliopsida > Malvales > Malvaceae > Hibiscus > Hibiscus mutabilis. The sequence continues at coordinate 2,911,185 of CM033756.1, forward strand.
CTATCATGTATGCCATGCTATGTACACGTCCGGATGTATCATATGCACTAAGTATGACAAGTTGATACCAAGTAGATCCCGGTGAAGGTAATTGGGTTGCAGTCAAAAACATCTTTAAGTACTTAAGAAGAACTAATGATACATTCCTTATGTATGGATGTGACGAAGAGCTAAGTATAAAAGTTATACTAACGCAAGCTCCAAACTGTAAGGATGATTCTCGATCATAATTTGGTTTTGTGTTTTGCCTTAATAGAGGTGTTGTAAGCTGGAAAAGTTCAAAGCAAGATACAGTAGCAGATTCTACAATAGAAGTCTAGTAAATTACAACAAGCGATGCTGCAAAAAAGGCTATTTGGATCAAAAAGTTCATATCTGAACTAGGGGTTGTGCCTAGCATATCAAATGCTATATATCTACGTTATGACAACAACGAAGCCATCGCACAAGCAAAATAACCCAGATCTCACCAGCGATCCAAACACATACTTAGGTGTTACCATCTCATTCGTGAAATCATTGATCGAGGAGACGTAAAAATATACAGAGTACCAACAGATGACAATATCGTCGATCCACTGACAAAGACTCTGACACAGCAGAAGCATGAACGTCATACTAAGTCTCTTGGTATTAGATACATGAGTGATTGGTCTTAGTGCTAGTGGGAGATTGTTGGAGTATGCCCAAAGACCAATCATGAGATGGTTGTAAAAGACATACTTATTTTATCTTTTTTATTAATATAAAGCCAATATTATTATTATTTCAGTCTTATTATGTGTATCTTTAAATAAACTGAATTATAATAAAGTCTTTAGAATAATATAGTTATTCTTGAATGTCCTTAGTCAAGAATTATTGTGGGCTTGGACAACAATAATGTATTAAGACTAATATGTAGTTGATTGATGATAAAGTGATGTCATTGACATGGAGATGTCAAAATCAATACATAAGTATGTGTTAGGGAACAACATACTGGACTGACCCGCTATGAGCATGTTTCTTGGATTATTATGTGACAGTCACAACATTGCTTATGGTGATAACTACATGTATGATCCTCATACTTGAGATCATCATTATTTCAACATCGTGAGTGACATATTTTGATACGGTCAAACATGTGTCGTAACTAACTACACTATAAAGACTGATATTGGATATGTCAAAATCCATGTAGTGAAATATGGTTGATCAAGATAGGATTTGTCTCTCCTACATAATAAGAGTAATATCATAGGCCACTTGATTGAGTGAGACTAGAAAATGCATGGCCATGCTCGAATAAATTGATATGGGATATCATAATTATTCTTTTATAATAGTCTACTCAAGATATCAGGAAACATTAGATGGATTATACAAGTGTGACTAATCCATGACTTGTGTCCGATCTAGATATGAGGATAAAAGGATGAAATAAATAAAAGAAGTTAATCAAGGAAAAAAGATAAATCGAACCACGATTTCTTGTAACTTAGGTAGCACTGATGTATTGCTAGATGCCACTCATTGCTTGTAATATTAGAATTGTTCTGGATATTACTGCTAATGTTACATGAACCTACAAGGGTCATATCATATGATTGAAACGAACAAATATCGATTCGATAGCATGTGTATAAACTTGTTGTACACGTAATTAGTGAGAAATCGAAATTGTTATAATTATGGATAATTTCGTTTATATATGTGTTAATATTAGATAAGTTATTATAATTATCAAATATTATTGAAGTATATATATATCTCTAAAAGAAACCTAATTAAAGTAGAATCAGATTCTACATATTTAATTATATTCGGTTAAATATATTGTATATTTAAAAATCTGAATTTAATTAGAATTAGGTTTTTAAATGCTATATAAAGGCATAAGGTCTAGCAGCCATTCATCCCTCATTTTTGAAAAACCTCTCTAATAGTTAAAGAAGAGAAAATATTGTTCGTTTCCTTCGGGTGGACTACGTAAATGTCGGAATGCTATTGTGACGACTCAGATTCGATTTGGTTATTTCGAATTCCCTACGGATTTCCAGATTCCAGATTTATTAAGGTAACGTTTCATCATTTATCACCCCAAGTTCGTCCCTCTTACATGAATCACTGGTGGATTATGCCAGATAATTTTCCCGCTACGCCATGGGGTGTAACGGCGTTTCCCAACAGATATGAGTCGATCGATGGTCATGGTGTCATCATCAGAGCCGCCGTTAGAAGGGGTGAGAGAGAGAAAGCATTGGGGGTTTCTTGTTGAGGAGGTTTGAGTGCTCCAAATCGAAAACTATCGCCGCCATCGAGCTCAGAAAGTATCAAAATGCCGAACTGGAGCTTGCTGGCCAATTCTTGCTGCCAGAAGATGTCGTACGCGTCACCGAACGCGCGTGGGCATCTTCTTGGGCTGTTGAAGCCATTTGAGCTGAGCCATGTAGAGTCGAGCCGTCTAGCTGAGCCGCGTTGACCAACCAAGCCATGTAGAGCCGAGCCGCCTAGCTGAGCCGTGTTGACCAGTCGAGTCGTGAGTCGTGTTGACCAGCCGTCAACCGCGCTGCCAACCGCCGTTAACCGCCAGCGTTGACTTTTTCTGAAGGACCCTACCCAAGGATTTCTTGACATTTTGGATCCATTGGCACAGTATGTTTCTCCAAATTTGAACCCGATAAGCTATTTTTACGCTTTTGACCTTTCAAATTCATAGAAGTATGTGATTAAGTGATATTGATGGTATTAATTGATATACGAGGATTACTCGAGATTGGATATTAGGTCGAGTAGAATATTCGAGAAGCTCAAATAAAGATTTTAGTGATATCGGCTTAAGGTTAGTACACCTCAAACTCTTATTACTTCATGAGCATCACAAATATGATTACTTTGCTTGCTATTGTTTGCCAAATAGGTAGATGATAAATAAGCATGTTATGAGATCGGTATCATGTGACTTGACATATTTATGAGATGCATAATGATGTTGTAAATATGATGAGACGCATGGGTATTTTAGAGACCGTTTAGGGTCGTTTGATGATGCTGGTATGATTAATTGATGATTGTTTGATTAATTGAGATAAATGTGATATTTTGTATGCTTGTTCGAATTGATTGATGTGATTCGATCGAAATCATGCTTTAGAGATGAATACCCAATTAAATGATTATGAAGCCGGTAATTAATTTTAATTGAGTGGATGTGTTAGTAAACAAACCATAATGACTTTCATAAGCTTTAGGGATCGAATAAAGTGTTGTGAGATCGTATTTCAAGGAAATGGTGCAAAAGTACCAGTACTTGTGGGAATTTAGGATTCCCAGTAAGTAGTTTCTGTATCAGTACGCGTGTGAGTACCGATACCCGAAGGTACCATATTGTTACTCGTGTACGAGTACCGGTACCTGATACGATAAATAATCTCTAAATGCAATTTAAGGATAGAAATTGATGTGAACATTAATAATTGAATTGTGCATTAATAAACGAGATAACGAGGTTTAATGGAGGCAATAAAAGAGATTAATTATATATGTACTTCTCTATAACGTATTAATAGCTTAATAATGTAAAATAAATGATGTGATGATGTTTAGCAACGATAGGGAGATCCTTGGGATCGCGTTGCTTGTATGCCGGGTAAACATTTGATTGGTTGAGTCTTCTTGATTGATGGGATCTGGATACCCAGTGGAAGAGTGTTGCAACACCATGGTTAGAGATACTGAGTGTGGGTGTATGTTCCGATGCTATGTGACCCGGCCTTACCTAGTGTGTAGATGCTCGAGGGGGGATTCCGAGCAAGGGTGTATATTCCGATGCTGTGTGACTCGGCCTCACTCGAAGTGTATGTACCGATGCTATGTGACCCAGCCTCACTCTAAAGTTGTTGTTGTTGTTGTTGATATGTGTTTTCGCCTAGATGATCTATTGATATCTCAGGCTTGGTTGGACCTTGTGTGCCATGTTTGATGACTACTTTGATGAGAGTATGTGTTTAGGCGACTAGTTGTAGCGTCGCATGTTTATTTATCTCTTCTTATTGCTCGTACTAGTTTGCATGCTTATGTTTATGATTAGCATGAAGTATAGTAAATTAGGTGTGTACCACTGAGCTTTGTAAGCTCAGCGCTCGGAATCGTTGTTTCTTTGCGTAGGTTGATTGTTGGTTCGCGGATCGAGAAGCTCTATCAGTGCGAGATTCTAGCATGTGGTAACCTCCAGAGTACGATAGTTATATTTAGTGGGTTGTGTATTCATAGAACCTTACGTGTTGGAGTCTGTAAATCCTTATATTTGAAATTGTATTTATCAAGTCAAATGTTTAAATGTTTTTATTTAATTGGAGCTCCATTGTATTGTTTTAATCATTTATATATTTATTTTAAATTGTTGGCTTTAAATGTTTTTTAAAAGTATTTTATTGGGCTAAACTAATTTTAAATTTTTTTTATAGATTTTAGGTTGAACTTGAGGCCCAAATGTGACATCTGGGCTTAGGGTGTTACAAATGAATGCATTGTAAATGTAATCATCATAAGAGCAAAATATAATGTTTCTGAATGCAAATATATAATGAAGCTTCTGGCATGATTTACCCTATGGGTAAACTACATGAGATACCATTATACTTTAAGTTTAGTATCGATTATATCATGGAATTAAAAATCAATACTATTTTAGTCTTGAACATTAGTTTAAGCTTCAATTATATATTTGAGCCATTATAATCGATGACGTGGATGAATCTTAACAGTTCGCGTGTGATGACATGAAGGGGTTTTAATGACCCAGTGGTATAACTAGAATTTAGTGCTAAAATAATACTATTAATTTTAGTTTAGTAATATAATCGATACACGCCTAAAAGTTTAGTGGTGTTATGTGTAGTTTACGCATTTACCTTATTTACATGTATCCGACAACAAGATATCGGTTGTAGGGTCAGCTTGCATGAAGTTAGTAATGGGTGACATCAAGGTCTGCCAGATAAGTAAACCTTACCAACTACACTTTCTTAGCTCAGCCTTTGATGAACTTCTACAACTATGGTGGAATCATTGAACAAACTTGATTTCAAATATCATTTTCATTTCATTTGCCTTCTTACATATCTTTTGCTTGCAATGTATAAAAATTCACCCGCCGTCGATAATAACTAGAGTAAGTCGTTGAGGCTCTCAGTTGACACCCTTCCCTTTCCCTTAAGTTGTAGGTTCGAAACCCGTTATGAGCAAAAATTTCCTCTCCCCTCTCCTAAGTAGAAATTGTTCAAAAAAAATTCACCTGCCTCCATGAGTAAATTTGACATAATTATAAGAAGTCAATAATATGTACTTTAAAATAATCTAGACTCAAGTATATTAACTCAAGGTAACTTGATCCAAATAGATTTGATTGAAAAATTTAAATGACCTGAATCTAAAATAATCTGAACTTAAAATTAATTCAAATTTAAAATGATTTAATCATATTTAAATTTGACTAGACTCAATTTAAATTGACTTGATCTGAATCCAACTTGACGGATCTATTTACAAATATAATTAAAGAATACCCATTCAACACCTCAAGATAAGAAAAGCAAAGCATAAACTAAGTAACATAAATATATAAAGGGCGTTAAAACGATCTAAATCGCAATTATCAAATAATATAATTTGGTGAATGCATCTTTGAGATGCTTATGCTTATTTAACACTTTACTTTCGGCTGCTCCAAACAAATGTAATTTGTAGAACATATATAGGGTATATAACTAGAGGGTCACGGTAGCTTTAAAATATAAGAACAATACTAATGCCTTCAAATAATCATTTCTTTTCTCGAACCTCCAAAGGTGTTTTTCTTCTCTTATTTCCTTTACTTAATTTCCGGGATGCGTGGGTCAAGTTGAACATCATCTCCAAGCTCATATGTAACATAGTCAAAATTGCAGCAGAAAGGAAAAGCATTATGACATGGTATACTTTAACTTTGGATAAGTTTTCTTTCCATCGATTCCTCACGTGCAGTTATAAAATCCTAATGGGTAAACTTTGGATAAGTTGAACATCATCTCCAAACACATAATTTTATATTAAGGAGGGCGAACTTATAAAATCCTAATTGGTAAACTTATAAAATTTTAGGGAGGCAAAAATAGATTTTTAATAGAAAATACAAAAAAAATTCTAAATCATATATGAATTTTAATTTTTTAGGGGGCGATTGCCCCGTCCCCTATGTGTCGACCCTGATGCAGCCTTTTCTTCTAAAGTAAATATACAGCCTTCTGCACAATGAATTGCAGCAGGTTTGGAAGTTCTATTATGAAACTTTAATTATTGAAAGTGAATAATACGATTTCAAACCACGTATCATGCGATTCATGTCAAACAAAAAAACAAAAGGGGTGAAGGGGACGTTGGCCAATGCATGTGTTTTCAAATTACGGAATTCAATTGCTGGCCCAAGGTCAAGCATCAAATAACTTGAAACAGATCCAAATGTGCTGCTAAACTCACCCTATCTAGGTTAAAATTAGACTGTACTTTAGTTTTCTTCTTCAGAGAAGCGTATGTATAAAGAAATCCAGTTTAAAGGCTCCATGCATGTAAAAGTAAAGATGATTCGAGTGATAAAAGTTGGAAAATAAGATAATCAATCATACTTAAGACAATCCAACGTATGGAGGGATGGACTATGGGAGTGCTGGAGGGGCAATGACATCCTTTAAAAATTTTAAATTTGCATATAGTTTAGGTATTTTTTTATTGATATTTGATTTCGCATCTCTTAAATTTTTTTACAACTTTCTTTCACCTTCATAAAATGTCTAATAATATAACTTTTTTTTATGTAGTTTACGAAGAGTGAGCGAGAAAAAAGGATTAGAATATGGAGAAAAAATCTTTTATCAAACCATATGATATAGGCATGTGTGTGTTTTATGAATGTAGTTTCTTTAAAGATAAAGATTGGGTATGAAAAAGGGTTAGAATATGGAGAAAAAACATATAACAAATTAACATTTAAAATGGCATGTTTTAGGTTAAAAGCATTAGGGTGTAGAATTAAGGTTTATTGTTATAAAACTCTCCAAGAGAGATAAACGATTGGATTTATGTTTTTATTTTTACGGAATGAGTTGTTAATTTTTTTTATGATTATATCAAAATTCGTGAATTGAATTTCTAACCATATGGTTATGGAATTATTAATTAATACCAAAACAGCCATAAAAACAAGGTAATATTAGAGTGTATGCAAATGGCAAGAGAGAACGACTCCATTCACAATCATTCAAACATTGTGGTCCTTTGAAAGCAAACCCTGTCTTAACATTGAAGAAAATAAGGTACCGTTTGCACGTTCCGTAACAATGACTTCTACCTACCTTCTCACCTTTTCATAAAGCTTTTGTTTCTTTTATCTGAAGAGATGCTGTGTTTTCTCTGGGAGTTTGTTCTTTTATAGTATGCGGAAATGAAGAGATAATTTTAGACATAATTTGATTTTTTTTTCTGCTTTGTAAGAAATGAATTCACCAAATGATAATCTAAAAACATTTAAATCCAGAATTGGCAAAAATTACCACCCATTGTGAAGGCAACTGCTGCTCTTTTTTTTTTTCAATGAAATCACTTTCATAATCAAAAACAAATCACAACAGTTCCAGCTGCCTACTGCCGAAGTAAATCAGATGAAAGGTCCCTTTCACCAACCCAGGAAATATAATATCTTACATTATGTTAAAATAATAATAATATAATATCTTACATATCTGATGATTCTACAATGATAGCACATAGAAAAGGTTTCACCACATTTTTCAATGAGAAAAAACACCCACCCTTGCATGTTCTCTTCTTCAGTTTTGGATCATCAACCCTTTTTCATTCTCCCTTTCCTGACCATTTTCTCAACCTCAAGCCCTTGAAATTCTATTGAAATTCACACAGTAACCCTAAAAAGGTGACATTCACACAGCAGCCACTTCCCTATTTCCAAGCTGTGCACTCTATATACCTAAAAGTAAAAGGGGAAAAAAGAAGAAAACTTTGCTTTATAGAAAGTTATGGACATCATGAAGTGATTAATGTGAAATAAGAAGTTACTAAGAAATAGATTATCATGTAAAGATGGTAGGGCACGGAGATTATCTTCTGAAATGTACTTCTTTTGAAATTTTGAAAAGTATTATAGGCCGCCTGCATATACCCGTCACTTTCACATGTCTGAATTCCCACCATTTTCTTCATCAACATTAAAATTCAACACACATGCAAAACCAACAGCAAACCGATCGAGAAATTGTGATGTGATTATGATAAACAGAAGAAAAGAATGTTTTTTTTTAACATAGAACTGAATCAATGCCTCATAGTTTATTGAATAAAAGATTTAGAAAAGTTATCCTTGTTAGCTTTCAACATCATGAAACTTACTCAATCTGCATACCCTTGAATATTGATACAGACAAAGATTCATCACTTCTGAGTTGTGACCATATTTTTATCCACGACATGAAGTCACTCCACCAAATTAATCATGTTTAATTGCACAGTTTTCATACTGTCCACACCATATGAGACGATACAACACCTTTCATCCATTGAAATTAGCTTCCCCCATCTCGAAGCTATATTTCTAAATGTTTCAATGCACCAAGCATGACCGGGATCCCGTGGCAAGAGCCACGATCTTCGACCTTCCAGAGTGTAATCCTCAGGCCATTCGTCGAGAGAAGATATACTTATTTATACTTCCACTTTCTCCGATTTCTAAAATGGGGTGCATCAAGCATTTTGTTTGGTTTTTGTGGGCGAAATAGGCATCATTCAGGTTAGTAGATATAATTCAAGCGGCGTTCTTGGTGATGGAAAGGGGGTCGTCATGGATGCTAGTGAAATTAAAGAATGGGAAGAACGCGGTTGAGGCTGAAAGTAAGAGTTGAGATCCGATAACGACCGCGGAGAAACTTTCTTGGAAAAGATTTGGTTCATTGAACTCAAAGGAGCTTGAACATCATTTGGAGTCATCTTTGAAGCAAATACCATCAACAAAGACTCAACTCAAACAGGGACGAAACTATGTTTATTTATGAATTTGCCCCACTTTCAAACATTTATATTTTGCCTCTCAACCTTAAATCCTAACTCCGTCCCTAAACTCAAATCATGCTCGATCACTTGTCACTAGTTGGATGCACTAAAATGGACTGCTATGGTTCTTTGGTTTTGGGTTGTGGTAGGTTGTTTTGTTTAGTAATTCGAGCTAGGCATCGAGAGTCTTTTTTTTCCTGTGTACACGTATCTTTTGGTAATTGTTTTTTCGTTGGTTTTCGAGTATGTTTTTGGTTATCGGTACGTTTTCGAGGATGCATTTTGTTATCGGATTTGTATTAGGTAAGAGGGTTCTTAGTCATTTGTGTCTAGTTGGTTTCTAGGTGTCTATTATTTGGATATGACTTCAGTTTGGCTAGAATTTATCACCCGCTCATAAGTGATTTTTACTATTTTCAATAAAATAAATACGTACAAGGAAAATTATATTTTTTACTTAAATTAATGCCACACTCTAAAGTAATGGTTATAATAATAATCTCTCCAACTCTCATCTTAATACTAATGAAGCAAAGTGAGGGCATGGGGTCTTGACCCCTCCAACGATTTGAAAAATTCATAATAAGTTTTTTAATTTGATCATTTAAATTTTTAAAAATTTATATTAAATGTTTTTAATTAAATCCTCTAAAAAATTTAATTTGACCCCCTTCAATTTTTGGTCTAATGATAATTTAAGTCTTTATAAACTTAAATATTAGATAAATTAGACATTGTCACTCAATTTTAAGCTTTAATACTTAATAAAACCTTATATTACTCCCGATATTCAATCATAGCTCCGTCGCTAAGCAAAGCCCACCATTAAAATAAAGAAAAAAATATCTTATAAGGTAATGGAAATTTAGATAGGTAAGGCCTGTGAAATTATATTTTAAAATTCGGATCAGATTTCAAATATAATGTAAATTAAGTGATAAAATACTTAGAAATATAACGTTGATAATTATTTTTAGATTCCAATAATCATGATATCATATGAAATTCTGACCACTCTTCTTGCTTCAATTAACCTTTGAAATGTGATGGTATCTTAACGAAATCCCCACAAAGATAGGAATAGGATCCCCCATTTTCAAGCTGAATTTTCGTTTCAATTCTAAGCCAACAATATTAACAGCCGCTTGTCGGTTCCAAATATAAGGCGAAAATTTTCCTTGTCAGCTTAGTGTTCCTTCCATGGGTCTGGGATTTGGGTTTTCTCCCTCGAAACCTCCTGAAGCTTGTTATTAGGTCATTTTTCTTACGTTGAATTCTAGTCACGCCATTGCCCAAACCAGGCCGAGTTAAAGAGGAGCACTTTGTTTTGATTAGGTTGAAACCCTAAACAAGAGATGAGGTGTTTTTCATGTTTTTATTCCTCAACCAAATCAAACCCTAGCTCCCCAACAAAAGCTGCTCTTCTCCACGAACCTTCTCCCGGTAATCTCACATTCTCTATAAAAAAACCTTTCTTTTCCTCATATTAACACAATTACAAACATGTTTTTGTTTCGAATTTCGATATCAACAGATGATAGTGTTCCAAAACCAAAGGCCTCAGAATCTGAACCTCCGAAGATTTCCGATGGCTCTAAAGACAACACCAAAACCAACAACAAGATTGCGGCACAAACTTTTACCTTCCTTGAATTGGCCACCGCAACCAACAACTTCAGACGAGAATGTTTGATAGGGGAAGGCGGATTTGGGCGGGTTTACAAGGGAAGACTTGAGAAAACTGGCCAGGTAAACCATAACATTTCCCTTTAAACTTGAGAAAACTTTAAAGGGTATTTACATCCTTTCATTTTTTAGGTTGTAGCAGTAAAGCAGCTTGATCGAAATGGGTTGCAAGGAAATAGAGAGTTTCTCATTGAGGTGCTGATGCTAAGCCTCTTGCACCACCCGAACCTTGTCAACCTTATCGGCTATTGTGCCGACGGGGATCAAAGGCTTCTGGTTTATGAATACATGCCATTGGGATCTTTAGACGACCATTTACTTGGTACATTTCGTTTCCATTTATTATATTTATAATATCATTAAGCAGAGTATAAAGCAATAAATATTTGACTGTTGTGTAACATTTCAGATATTAGACCACATCGAAAGCCATTAGATTGGTATACAAGAATGAAGATAGCATTAGGTGCTTCTACAGGTTTAGAATATTTGCATGACAAGGCTAGCTCCCCCGTCATCTATAGGGATTTGAAGTCTTCCAATATCTTGCTGGATGAGGAGTACAATGCTAGACTCTCCGATTTTGGGTTAGCCAAGCTAGGTCCGGTCGGAGACAACACGCATGTGTCTTCCAGGATCATGGGGACCTACGGATATTGTGCCCCGGAATACCTCAGAACCGGACGTTTGACGGTGAAATCCGATGTTTACAGTTTTGGAGTTGTTTTGTTGGAGTTAATCACCGGGCGGAGAGTCATCGACACCACAAGACCAAACAAGGAGCAAAATCTAGTTGCATGGGTATGCCATTTTCGAGCGCTTCTTCTTTCCCCTTTCTACTGTTTCTAAAATAAATAATAACATCCCTAAGAGATTGGATAGTGTATCTCACCTTTCCTAAGAATAGATCCAATTACATTGTAGTTTCCCAAATGCACCTTGGTAAATATTAAACAACTTTTATAATATAAATTCAATACTTATTGAATTCAGCAAAAATAGTTCTACATTTATTTTTTCAGCACTTAAATACTTCAATCCATTAAACAACACATAAATCTTACATATTAATATTATACCCTAAACACCTACATTCATACCTTAAAATCTTAAACCTTAATTCCTAAATCTTAACTCCAACCATTTGTTGTTGAAATCGAACCGGACTGGTCAGTTGGAGCAGTTGAACTGGGAACCGATTATCCAACTAGTTTAATCGATTAAAAAACTTTTGGGTGTCACTTATGTATTGGAGGTCTAAAACTGGTTTTATAGTATAATGTAAACTAGTTATGAGTTATGACTGCAGGCTGAGCCAATGTTCAAGGACCGGGGAAGGTTCCTGCTACTGGCCGATCCACTTCTTAAAGGAGATTACCCTCAGAAAGGCTTGCGTCAAGCGATTGCAGTCGCGGCCATGTGTTTGCAAGAGGAAGCAACCGTATCCACTGATGAGCGATGTGGTCAGTGCTCTAACTTTCCTCGGAAAGGGTGCACTGGTGGTTGCAACCACCACCGGTGCCTCCTCATCGGATCCTTAGAGTTTGACCACTTACTTGAAATGGGGGAAAGTTATGTTGAAGATTGCCAATGAATGGGATTCAAGTACTTCCAAGCACACTTAATTACAAACTCATAGCATGATGATGCCTTCTCCTTGCCACCATCAAATTATACAGTGAAGAATCTTGAGATTAGGTTTTGGGGCCTAATTAATTTTTTTTCAAAATTTTGGAGACTTAATTATTTTTTAAAAAAATTAGTGGTTTAATGAGAATTTCTAAAAAAATTTGGAAGTCTGATTAAAATTTTCAATGATTTTAAGGGTTTAATGGGAATTTTTAAAATATTTGTAGGGATCCAATTAAAAAATTGAAAGTTTTGAGAGACTTACTAAAATTTTCCAAAATCTTAGGGACCTATATATGATCTTGACAAGTTCCATTATATATACCCGTTTTACGAAAGTTGTCCCAAATAATTACAATGCTCCATTTAGTTTCGAAGATTTAGCTTTAACAATTGATAATTAGAATTAAATCGATTTGATTTTTTTGGGTGTTTTGGTGGAGGAGAAAAAATGTAAAAGGGAGAGAAAGAAGAGGGAGAAAATCAATACCTTTGTTGTTTTTGTTATTTATGTTACCTTCTCATCCCTTAATTGTGTTTAAAATGTCATAATTTACATAAATTTGTTGTGGTAATTAAAAAAAGTATTGGGTCATAGTTGAATTATTTTCTATTGCAATATTTAATTGTTTTTTGTTGTTCATGGTAATTAAAAATTTATCAGTAACGAGCAGTGACAGATCTTGATTATATAATTTGAGGGGGGCTGATTAAAATTTTCAAAATTTTAGAGGTCTAACCAAAATTTTTAAAAAATTTAAGGGACTTAACAATAAATTTATTTTTTTAAATGTGAGGATCTAATTAAAATTTTTAAATTATTTGAAAACTAGTAAAAAAATTTAACAATTTTGAAGGGCTTTTTTAAAATATTCAGAATATTTATAATTTTTGAAAGGCCTAATTAAAATTTCAAAAATATTTCTAAATTATAATACAATTTTTTCAAAACTTTAGGGGTGCCAAAGCCCCCTTGGATTCTATACACCATCCGCCACTGATATAAATCATCTAGACACAAAGACACTTTTATTATAAAAAAAAATATTGGGAAACCACCTTTTAAGCATGTTTACAAGGACCTTTGAAATCAACTTGTAATAGATTCTATTATAGTAATATATGAAACATTATTAATGTTTATCGGGGTTAAATATTAAATTTTGGATTTGGTTATTATCTTTACCTTGAGATTTGGGATAGAATGAGCTTACTTGAGTTTCAGTGGTAATGGTTATGTTGTTTTGTTTTAAAATCAGATAATATATTTAGATTTAGATTTCAAAATGATAATTTAAAACATGGGTTTGAGTTAATTTTGAATTATAAATATTGAGTTTATAGGTTTAATAAAATGTTATGCAATTGAAGGGGATAGCTTAATTGAACATTTTGTATGCATAATTTTGAGTCAAATAATATATAGTGTTAAAGATTTTTAACAGGGGTAATTATGGTAGGGGAAATTAGATAATTAGAGGGGGATTACTTCACTTTTTTAGAATTAAAATGAAATTAATAGTTGTGTTACAAAGGACCGATTTGTTAGTTGTTTCAAGTCATGTATTTTTTTGTAATTTTTTCATAGTCGAGTGACTTAAAAAATATCTTATAACTAGAGGACTATTTATGTATTTTCAAGATGTCATTTTTTATTTTTACAACCATGTTTTTACGGTCAAAGTATAGTAGAAGTCCCTCTGCTATACTTAAAAGTTCATTTTAGTCCCTCTACTATAAAAATGAATATTTTAGTCATTGTATTCTGCTTTAAAGTTTAATTTAGTCCTTGCACTATACCTAAAAGTTCATTTTAGTCCCTCTACTATAAAAAAAACATTTTAGTCCTTGTATGTTTAAAAAGTTAACATTCTTCAACTGTAAAAATGAACATTTAATCCTTGTATGTTTGAAAAGATAACATTTTGTTTCAAAACACTAAAGTTATTGATAATTGGTTTAAATATTTTGGTTTAAACACCCTTTAAGTCGTTATCAGTTTTGAAATTGGGCAAATTGACCCTTTTGATATATTTTAATAATAATAATTTTTTAAAGTAAACAATTTATTAATAAATAACAATGTGGTGTACATTTTTCCTTTTCATTGAAGTTAAATACATGGATTAATAAATTATTTACTTTATTAATAAATGAATTAATAAATATAATTTTATAATATCTTTTCATAATTTTGAAAATTTTAATGAAATGTAAAATATTTTTTTATGATTTTTGTATCATATTTTTCAATTAAACTCTTACTCTCACTTCGAATCTAAAAATTTTAAGAAAAATTATGTGCACTTTCTAATTAAACATTTAAAATATTTTTATATTTTGGCTTGTAATTGTAATACTATTGTAAGTGGAGACAATGGAGTTTGAAGGTAGAATATGAATTTATTTTGCATTTAGATTTCGTAAGTGTTTAAAAATTTCATGTAAAAATTCACAATTTTTTTGAGAGATTAATTAGCTATAATTTAAAATTGAGAGGGGCCTAAAGATTGTTTAAACCAAAATATTTAAGTCAACTAAAATGAACTTTTAAGTATCATACAAGTACTAAAATATTCTTTTTTATAATAAAGAGACTAAAATAAGCTTTTAAATATAGTAGAGGGACTTTTACTTTAACCTGTTTTTACAATGATTTTTATAAAAATAATCTCTATATCCTAAAATCAAACGAACCCTAATTTATTTTGTAAAAGTCATTTTTCAGAATATGTTTTCACCGAATCAAACGGACCTAAATCAAACCAATACATTCAAGTATATAGGCCCATTATGGCATAATTTTATTGGCGCTTGTTCCACACGGCAGTTCATCCGACCGCACTGAATCACGCTACTAAACAAAGAACAATCTTCCTACTAATAAACCCTAGCAAATTTATTGTCATTGGTATATAATCATCTTTTTTCATCACTTAGCGGCTCTTTCAGAGGGAGAGAGGGAGAGGAAGCACCTTTAAGGTAAAGACAATGGTGTCCGGGTCTGGACTGTGCGCGAAGAAAGTCGTGGTCGATGCCCGCCACCACATGTTGGGTCGCTTGGCTTCGGTCGTCGCCAAGGAGCTGCTCAACGGCCAGAAGGTCGTCGTTGTCAGATGCGAGGAAATCTGCATGTCGGGCGGACTAGTTCGCCAGAAGATGAAGTACATGAGATTCCTCCGTAAGCGCATGAACACCAAGCCTTCTCATGGCCCCATCCACTTCCGTGCCCCCGCTAAGATCTTCTGGCGCACCGTTCGTGGGTCTGTCTTTTTAACCCTTTTTGAAATTTATTTTGGATTCGATTTTATAATGTGAGCATCTAAGATGAAATGGGTTTACCGAAATTCATGTTTTGTTCAATTATGCGGAGAAATGGGTTTACCGAATAGTGAAATGCTTGCATTTGCAGAATGATGCCGCATAAGACTAAGCGCGGTGCAGCTG
Source organism: Hibiscus mutabilis (assembly GCA_019671005.1). Classification (NCBI taxonomy): domain Eukaryota; kingdom Viridiplantae; phylum Streptophyta; class Magnoliopsida; order Malvales; family Malvaceae; genus Hibiscus; species Hibiscus mutabilis. The sequence goes on from CM033756.1 coordinate 2,927,028, forward strand.
CCCTTTCTCGTTTGAAGGCTTATGAGGGTGTTCCTGCCCCATATGATAAGATTAAGAGGATGGTCATCCCTGATGCACTTAAGTAAGTTTGTAGATTATGCTTTTTTATTGCCATTGTAATCCTGTGATTTTGATCTAATATTTTCTACTATTATCTTTATAAATGTAATTAGGGTCTTGAGGCTTCAGAAAGGCCACAAGTACTGCTTGTTGGGCCGCTTGTCATCGGAGGTCGGGTGGAATCATTATGACACCATAAGGGTGAGTTTATCTTGTCATTTTTTCCATTGCTTGTTTAATCAATATATGCCCTTTTGTGATATGCATTAATTTGAAATTTTGGGGTTTAAAGTATCATTTCAGGTTTTATTGGTTTAACTTTGTATTTGCTATTCTGCATCTATTATTTGCTTGTTTAGTTTTTTAGGCATACATCCATCAATTAATTTTTCCATCAACTCGGACACAGATATTTTCAACCGAAAGCTGTATGAATTGAATTTGGTTCTCTAATTAAACTTTCTCCTGTATTGTTGAAAAATATCTGGAATCCTACCCTGTATGCATATTATTATGCATTATAATTTTGCCATTTTAGGGATGTGATTGGGTTTTGATTTTATCATCCATTTTAGTAATGCAAGTCTTGCGAGTACTGATATCAATGCACAAACAACAAAGGCAATCTTATGCATATTGGATTGTCAATATACGCCTAATGTGAAGTTCTCAAGTATTACACTAGGGTTATTTCTTGAAAGTTTATATGTGATGGAAGACTGTCAATGATTCCCTTTCTTTATCCGGATCGAAACTAAAGAGAGGTTGGGAGTTGGGACAATGAGCATCCATCTTGTTTGTACTTTGGATACACATATAACCATAAAAAAATTTTGAAGTTTTGTGTCTAATTATAATATTGACTTTTTTAGGAGCTGGAGATGAAGAGGAAGGAGAGGGCTCAGGTTACATACGAGAGGAAGAAGCAGCTGATTAAGCTTAGTGTAAAGGCCGAAAAGGCCGCTGAGGAAAAACTTGGTTCTCAATTAGACATCCTTGTCCCTGTTAAGTACTGAACTTCTAGTGGGTTTCTTACAATTTTGTTGAGGTTCTCTCTATGGACTTGCTTTACTGTTTAATTTTGTTGAAATGGGCAGAATATTAGATTCGATGAATCGTGAGTTATCATGTTTTTCTTTTAAAGGCTGCAGGATCTTTTGAATATATTTCACATATGTTGTATAATTATTGTGATCACTGTGTATGTCATTTCTCTGTTCAAGATAAGGGCTAGTTTAGCATTGTTTTTAAAAAGTGACATGAAAAAATGCTTTCGGATTATTTGGTTTAATCTCAAGTGTTTTGCATTGTTGTCAAAAATGCTTTTAAATAGATAAAACCTCTATTTTAGACATTATTTTTGAAAATATGAATAATTGATGATGTAAATGAGATTAAATGTATAGTTTTGTTTAGAAGTGTTTTTTAACAGTTATCCTTCGATTTTTCTACCAGTCATGCATAAAAAATATGCACTCCCAAAGTACTATCTCCATCTTTACTTAAGATGAACAAAAGTGCCTTAACAAATTTCATATGTTAGCTGGGAAAATTGATCTACTCGGAAAGAAAAAAAGACACCCTAGATTCAAAGTAACATAGCAAGTGAAGTGATATTAGTTGAAATCTTGAGGGTTAATATAAATTTGGCTTAATGCACTCCCCTAAATTTTACCCGTTTTTCTAACTTGTCCTCTAAAGTTTATTTTGACCACTTTTGTTTCCTAACGTTTTGCGAAGTTATCCATATTACTCCAACCGTTAAAAAAAATCGTCCCGAGCAATCAGAATATGCCACATCACCTAATTATTTTGTTTTTTTAATTTTTAATTTAATTAATTAAAATATTCATTAAATTAATTTTATTTTACCAAAATACCCTCACTTCATCCTCGTCTTTATTTTTTTCTCAGCCTTAACTTATTTTACTTTTTTTTCTCTGCTCTCTGCTTAATCTTATGAACTAAAAGAATTTAAACCAAAGAAAATCAGCAGCCATAGATGTTCTCAGAGCTTCTTCCGCCATTGTTCTTGGGCCATACATTCTAACAACCAAAATCCAGTTTCACAAGCCCATCTTTCAGCAATTTCCATTAAAACTCGGGTTCAATTCATCTTTCAATCCTCTTCATAAAAACTCATCGAAATTTAAGTTGTTCATGACCTTATTATCGTCCCCAACGACGAAATTCGTCGAGCTACCTCTGTCGGAAGTCGAGGTCGACAATGGGGAAGAGAGATTCGATTGGTTCTCACAATGGTACCCGATGATGCCGGTGTGTGATTTGGATAAAACGAAGCCGCATGCGAAGAGATATTGAGGCTTGATCTTGTGGTGTGGTGAGATAGGAATGAGAATGAATGGAAGGTGTTTGATGATAGTTTGTCTTCATAGATTGGCTCCTTTGTCCGAGGAAAGAATCGATCAATGGGGCAGATTGCAGTGTGTTTACCATGGCTGGTGCTTTGAAGGTAACGGTGACTGCAAAATTATTTCTCAAGCTCCCCGTGATAGGTGTTGATCTGATCTGGGAAAAAATGAGTTTGGGGGAAGATGATGAGGGATGGGGTTTGCGAAAGAGGATGAGGTAGTTTTGATAAAATAAAAATTAATTTAATGAATATTTTAATATAATTATTTTATTTTAAATTTTAAAAATAAATAAAGAAAATGACATTATATTGGTCAAGGTATATTTTTTTAACGGTATTAATTTTTTTGGATAAAATGAGTAACATTGAAAACACGAAAGATAAATGTGATTAAAATAAATTTTAAGGGACAAGTTAAAAAAATAAGTAAAGTTTAAGGAAAAAAAGTGTATTAAGCTATAAATTTTGGTACTTGACTTTAGTATTAACGTGTACTCTGGTACCCTTTTTTTTGTATTTAAGTACTTATTTTTTGTAATTAGTTCATACTTTAATTTTAACCTCATTTAGTTAAGGGTCAAATATATCTTACGTCACTCATTTGTGTGTTTGGTTTCAAACGAATCGCCTTTTTTCTTTAGAAATTATAATTTAATTACTCAAATAAAAATTTGTTATATACAAGTCACTTTGTCATTAAAATTGAAACAAATGTCTTAATATAACTTGATATAATGATAATTTATTCCTCAAAACTTATACATTCTATTACTTGGTCTTAATTTAAAATAATTCAATAAATTTTACCCTTCATATTTAAAATTTTATTAGCAAAGTAATTTTGTCTGTCGAATTATCTCATATGTTAGAATCATAATGGTCTTTTCCATTAGTATGTCAGCTGACTAGTAGTAAAGTGACTCTATCTATCGAACTATCCCATCTGTTAGTTATAGAGTTGATGGACAATAACAAGGAATGCAAAATGTGGTTGAAGGGTGTATTAGGGGGTGCAATGTCTTAATTTTTTTAACATGAATAGTTAAATTTATTGAATTAAAATTAAATTGATAGAATGTATATTTTTGGAGACAAAAATTGTTATTATATTAGGTCATGTTTTAATTTTAACGGCCCACTAATCTGTTTGTAACAAAGTTTTAATTGAGTAACTAAATTATAACTTTTAAAAAAAGTGAGTTGTTTGTAACCGAACACATAATTGAGTGATCTAGAGTATGTTTTATCATTTAGTTAAAAGGGTTAATATATGTTACAAATTCAAAAGTTAAGTGTTAAAATTTTAAGTATAAACACATGTAATTTAAAAAATGTTAGGCACCTAATTATAAAACCAAAAACTATATTAATCCAAATCTTAAAAATATATTTCGTATGGTTAATCCGTTGGCTTTGCTAGGTTTATAATCAAATTATGATGCCAGTTTGGCTGCTGACCACTGCAACGATAAATTTTTACTGTTACCGAAATCTTGGTGAATATTCGATTGAGTTGAATAATAAATGTTTGAATTAGTCGAGTTGAAGTGTTCTATTTAATAATTCAAATTTTATTTAAAAATTTTCGAATCGAGACGAATTTATGAAATTTAATTTTCTGTTCGAATTTAATTGTAAACATTTATAATGTTATTATAAACATATATTATTTGAATTTCCATTTTATAATACAAATTTTATTTAAAAATTTTCTAAGTTGAGTAATTTTGTATCTAATCAAATCGAATAATTCAGTTTTTACACAACCCTACTTCACGTGACGTTTGCTTTGCTTTGCTTGAAATGGTAGAAACTAGGGTGAAAATAATAAAAGCGTCGACAGCAGGGTTCGAACCTGTGCGGGCAGAGCCCAACAGATTTCAAGTCTGTCTCCTTAACCACTCGGACATATCGACTGCTGCGGAGTTGCAAGTAGAAATTTATATTAGTATATAATTTTAACTTTCGAAGTTCCAAGTCCTGATTCTCTTGGGAGTATTGGATGTAACACTCCTGTCATAAACCAGGTCAGCGATGTCACATCAAAAGATCGAAACTAAACTATGATGGTTCAAACAGAGCAAAAAATTTATTTCATTCATTTATTGATTTCATATTTACATATACAATATCGAATTACACACATTATAAAGTTCTTTATACCCTAAGGGTTTAGTCTCATTTTAGTTTATTTCGAACTCAATTGCAAATAAAATTAAACTCTATCTTCGACTATAAAACATAATTTAAGTTTTCTAAAGTCATCACTCAAGTATATTCAACCATTCAATCAAAATCATTTTTTCTTATTCTATTTTATTTTGTTTGTTATTCTTAATCTTGTTAGTCAGATTATCAATTACAAACTCAAATTAGGTACTAATTAATCAATCAGTCTTAAATAATGTCGTTTTATCTTAATTAAGGGACTAATGTGTCAATTATATCATATACGAGGACTAGATTACAATTTATAACATTTAAAAGGCTTAAAAATATAATACACATTTTTTCCCTAAAAAATACCTTGATGTGTCATTTTATCTTAAGAAAGGGACTCTCCCCCTAAATCAAATCATTTAAAATGAAGAAAATTGATGATTTCTTAAGAAGCCTTCTAAACAGGAACAGCCCAACATGTTGCATTCTAAATGAATGGGGCATTGTTTTTTATAGGTTCCTCTAAAAAAAAAAATTATTGAGTCTGGTTTTCTTTAACAAGAAGATACATTTTTGGGAGTGGGAAATTAATTTGCAAGCAAAGCTAGAATCACCCACTGCCGCCACTTATTGCAACTGCACTCATGCGGACCCGCCAAGCATCCTTTGCATTGCATATCCACCCATATAAATCAATTAAGCATCTCTCTTTTGCTATTGACACTTCAACGTGAACATATTAGGGATCAACATTCGATCGACTTGAGTTAAAAAATTTAAATTAGTCGAGTTAAAGAGACATTTTATAATTCAATTTTATTTATAATTTTTCGAGTCGAGTTTATGAAATTTGAGTTGAAGAGTCCTATTTTATAACTCAAACTCTATTTGAAAATTTTTCGAGTTCGAGTCGAATCTCTGTTTAAATTTAATTGTAAACATTTATAATGTTATTGTACTAATTAGTTCTAATTTAAAATGGTTTTCATAGCAATATATATATTATGATCCACTTATCTTGGGTATAAAGTTAATTAATTTTACACTTTTTTTGAAATCTAAATATAAATCTCTAACCTTTAATCCCTAAACTCAAAACTCTAAACATTAAATCCTACATTCTAAATCATACAACCTAAATTCCTAAACCCTAAAATAAACTATTAAATTCTAAATTTGAAAAAATCATATAAACTAAAATTTACATAACTCATATACAAAAATTTCTCTTAAAATAACTATATTTATCACATTTATTTTGTGGGTGAAATGATATTTTACTAATTTTAAACTGAATTGTCATTCAGTTCAATGACATCAAATCAATCAAAAATTTAATAATAATATTGAATAAATATAACAATAATTAAAAAACGAAACAAAATAATAAAAGATAAAATAATATAAATTTGAATGTACATCTTTTGTTACTCTCAAATCTTAGTATGCCCTTTTGTTCCCCTCCCATTTCAGTCGGGTATAATGCACAAAACGAAACTATACCAAAACCAGACCACGTAATGCCCAAAAGGAAACTATACCAAAAGCCAATGGCAGACATAGGAATATAGCTGCAGCCTGCAGGAAGATATAACATGACCGAGTTTCAGTTCGTTTAACGAACATCATTTTCAAGTTGAACTTTTAATCACTTTGTTTCATGGAAGGAGACTGAAAGACAGTTGCCAATGTTTTTTTGGTGATTTTATAGTGCAATGATGGTGATTTTATAGTGTATATATATACTATATAATAGAGAAAAAATCATCACCAAACCAAAACCATAATAATGAATGCCATTGTTGCCATCATCACATGTCTCTTTAATCCCCTCCATTTACTTGCATGTCTCACTTTCTCCTTCATTACTTACAACCCCTGCAATGACACAAATTCAATGATTACCCTTTAATCCCAATCCCATTAAGGGTTTTAAGGGACTCTACTCTGTTTTTACTAACATTTTCTTTTCATTTTAGTTTGCTAGTTTGTTCTATGGCCCTGAAGTGCTTCTGGGTCTTCTTCACTTTGTTCTTTGGCTTTTGGGTTGTTGCTTTCTGCGGTCAAGATGGTATGTGTAATCTGTTTCAATTACAATGTTTAAAGTTTACAATTCAAGCTCTGATCTTCAAATCACTACGGAACAGCATGATCTAACAAAATGTCATAATACATGATACTGTAGCTTTGAATTTGTTGAAATGATGTTTAGTTCTTCCATTTGATTTTCCCTGAGACAGGTTTCTTGAGTTTATCTTGTGGAGGAAAAAAGAGTTATGTTGATTCATACAAGATTAAATGGGTCTCGGATGATACTTTCATAACCACAGGCCGTAAAACTACAATTGAGTATGTTGAAGGTACCTCCTCTTCCATCATTCCAATTCGATTTTTCCCCAAATCTCGTGGCCTCAATTGCTATAAGTTACCAGTAGAGAATATATCATCCATTGTTCTTGTGAGGGCCCAATTTGTGTATAAGAACTATGACAAACATCAGAAACCTCCATCTTTCTCGGTTTCTCTTGGCACAGCTATTGTTAGTATGGTGAACCTAACCGATAAAGATCCATGGATTGGTGAGTTCATATGGCCAGTGAGTAAGAATACCTCTCATTTTGCTTGCAAGCAATCCCAGATGGTGGATCTCCTGTTATTTCATCACTTGAAGTTCGACCTCTTCCTCAAGGGGCTTATCAAAGTAGCCTGGAAGATTTCCGGCATAAGTCCCTTCGTAAATGTTATCGAATTAATAGTGGTTACACCAATGGATCACTGAGGTAAAAGTATTGAACATTGCTTATCTGTATGTGGCTTCTGTTGTATATCAAGATGTCTGTGACTAACCTCAGTTCAACAGGTATCCTATAGATCCATTTGATCGCATTTGGGATGCTGATCAACGTTACACACCCTTCCATGCCTCTCCTGCATTCAACATTCTTCTTAGCTTCAATTTGTTGAGTCAAAAGGAGAGCCCTCCTTTGGGTGTTTTGCAGACTGCTCGAGTTCTCGCACGAGAGGATGTGTTACATTATAACTTACCTCTAGATAAGTTGGGGGACTACTACATTGTGCTCTATTTTGCTGGCATCCTTCCCGTTTCAGCTTCTTTTGATATACTAATCAATGGGGATCTTCTACTATCAGAATTCACAGTAAGAAACCTCAGAAGCCAGTACTCTATATTTTAAGCAGAAGGGAATTACAGGTCTGGATATTGCACTTAGAAGCATCATTTTCTACCCTCAAATCAATGCGCTTGAGGTTTACGAAATTGTTGATATTCCACCTGAGACTTCCTCAACTACAGGTGGCAAGGCATTGTCTTGTGTGAATCTGATGAGTTTTTAATGCTGACTAATGCTTGACTCCATTCTTCATGAACTTCCAGTTTCAGCACTTCAAGTTATCGAGCAGTCTACCGGTTTTGATCTCGGGTGGCAAGATGATCCATGCTTCCCAACTCCATGGGATCATATTGAATGTGAAGGAAGTACAGTAACATCATTGTATGTGCTTAGTAACTGTTTACTTTGTAATTTTCTGTCTTACCTTAGAGACTACTCATATGGGGTTATCTTTCCTCTTAGGGACCTTTCGGACATCAACTTGAGGTCAATTAGTCCAACATTTGGTGACTTGTTGGATCTTAAAATACTGTAATGCCTTTCGGTGCAAAACAAGTTTCTGTTTCTATTAATATCCCTGTATCCTCAAAATAGAACTTTTGCTAATCTTTGTGATTTCGGTTTTCAGGAATTTGCATAACACATCACTTTCTGGAGCAATAAAAAATCTGGGCAGCCTGCAGCATCTTGAGAAACTGTAATGTCCGTCGATGTATTCACCCTTTTAGTATCTTCAAGTAGCAGGACTAATAATATGATCTTGACTGAATTCTCAGGAATCTGAGTTTCAATCAACTTACATCCTTTGGTTCCGATTTAGACAGCTTGGTTAACCTTCGAGTTCTGTAAGTTGTAATCTTCTCCGATAATCAATTAAGATTTACTCTTGAAATGTTCTCTTATGTTACCACACAATAATTTATTTAATGAGTTTATAGTTAGAATTAATAATGAATTATTGAATTTTATTGTTTTTCTTCATGGAGGGACTTGCATAATAACAGTTTAAAAGGAATTGTTCCAGACAGCTTGGGATAGTTAAAGAATCTACATCTACTGTAAGTGACTTCGATATTTATGCAGTTTATTTGTCCTAGCGCCACCCCATCTATCACCGGAAAAAAATGTGTTCTCCATTCTTCAGGAATCTGGAGAACAACAAACTTCAAGGCACCCTCCCCCTATCTTTGAATCGAGAAAGTTTGGAAGTTAGGTATGGCATTTGTATTCTCGTTTTTTTTTTCTCTAGCTATTTATTCAGTATCCTGATAGATAAACTTTCATGCAGAACATTGGAAACCTGTGCCTTTCCTTCTCGACATTGGTGTGCAATGATGTCTCGTCGAATCCTTCAATTGAGACACCACAAGTTACAATTGTTACCGATAGGAAGCACAAACAGCATAGGCTGTTAGCAATTATACTTGGTGCAGCTGGGGGAACCTTATTTGCTCTACTTCTCATTTCTCTTTTGGTATTATTGTACATAAATAAGAGGAAAGCTGAAGCCACATATACTACAAGTATGTAACAGTTATTTACATTGTTGTTACGTTTGAAAATTGACAACACTTTTCTTATGTGCACATTGTTCTTATATTTAGGGGCAGCAGTTGATATGCGGAACTGGAATGCAGCAAGAATCTTTTCCTACAAAGAAATAAAAGCAGCTACACACAACTTTAAGGAAGTTATAGGCCGTGGTAGCTTTGGATCCGTCTACCTCGGAAAGCTATCAGATGGTAAACTGGTTGCTGTAAAAGTGTGGTCTGATAAAACTCAATTGGGCGCAGATTCTTTTATTAACGAGGTTTATCATCTAAAATTCTCTATGATTTTCTCAACTCATTTTTTCTTGATCTAGGATGAGCTTCTGTTCTGTGCTGTTATGTACTTATGTCTATTATAACTAAAGTACACAATTCGCCATGATGTTTGGCTTCTTTCTGATTCTAATCCTCGCATTGGTGCTGCAAAAGATACCTCATGTTCATAGGGATGGCATGCAGGTTCATCTCTTGTCACAAATTCATCATCAAAATCTCGTGAGCTTGGAAGGATTTTGTCATGAACCGAAGCAACAAATACTAGTCTATGAGTATCTACCGGGTGGATCCCTGTCTGATCACCTGTATGGTATGTTTTTCAGAATTCAAGATTTAATATTTTCGTTTTGCAGTTTTCAAGACAAATTCTTTAAATCTGTACCTCACATATATGAAACTGTTATAGCTTGTGTCCGATGTTTGTTTCAGGTCCAAAGAGCCAAAAAGTTTCTTTAAGCTGGATTCGGAGACTGAAAATAGCTATTGATGCTGCAAAAGGTATGTCTAATTGTCTAGTATTCTGTTTCTACCCTCATATAAAATTACTAAGGATTTAGCCCTGTGAGTTTCAAAGGGCTGGACTATTTGCATAATGGGAGTGATCCGAGAATCATACACCGGGATATCAAGTGTAGTAACATCCTTTTGGATCGTCAGATGAACGCCAAGGTCTGTGATTTCGGCCTCTCTAAGCAAGTAACTCAGGAAAATGCAACTCATGTGACCACAGTTGTCAAGGGCACTGCTGGCTATCTAGATCCTGAGTAAGTGTCTGTTAAGTTTATTAAATTGTGCCATTACTGCAGTGGCAAACATGGTCATTGATGTCGTCCATTAATTACCGGTTTCAACTGCAGGTATTATTCCACCCAACAGCTGACAGAGAAAAGTGATGTCTACAGTTTCGGGGTTGTTCTTTTAGAGCTCATATGTGGAAGAGAACCACTGACTCATTCTGGAACTCCAGATTCCTTCAATTTAGTGCTATGGGTAGCCAAAATTTTCTTTTCTTTTAACTTTCTTCAGTTTGTTTCGTAATCCGTATTCTGCATGAGGAGCATGAAGGTGCCTCACATATCTGTTTCTGATCTCTCGTGAGTGCCGGCAATGTCAACCGGTTTACCTTTGATGATGCATACGACCGTCTCAGCATTTGTCAACCAGTAGTTTAAGTTGTTGCATAAGTTTCTGCAAATTTTCTAGTTTAGTTGACGGAGAAAATGGATTTAAGAAGGCAAATTAGTATAAGCATGTTAATATAAGTTACTAAAACAGTTGTTTGATATATGCAAATACTTTTCAAACCTCTATTTCAATATTTAGCTCTAAACAAGTGGTTCACATATGATTCAAATGCAGGCAAAGCCAACTTGCAGGCAGGTGCACTCGAGATTGTGGATGACAGCTTAAAGGGAACCTTCGATGTCGACAGCATGAGAAAGGCAGCCTTAGTCACTGTAAGGTCTGTAGAAAGAGATGCATCACGGAGACCGACTATTGCAGAAGTGTTGGCAGAGCTGAAAGAAGCCTACAGTCTTCAGCTATCATATCTTGCATTCTTGGGACACCCAGGTTAAGCTAGCAAAATGCAAGATCAATAGATTGTTCGTATTTATATGCGAATATTGAAAACTTTTTGAGCTGAGTATTTAAAGATAGAGTTGGTTTTGGAGAGGTGAGGTATATAATTGTTTTTCCAAAAAAGGCCTCATATGTGAGAAAGGAGAGTAGGTTATAGTAGAGTGTATTTATAACACTGAATATGTATCTATTCTGTCAATGGCAAACAATAACAGTGTCTTATAGTTGAGTAATTTGCCAAACCTTCCAACATGGAAGTTGAAGTAGCCACAAAAGAAACAGGAAAAAGGCATGCTTAATAAATGTAGCATAACAAAAGAAACAGGCTGCTTAATTCATAGAATTTCACAAGTCTGAGACTGAACAAAACTGTTGTTGACATAGCCTAATCAAACACTGTTGGTCATATGATTCATAAAATAAAAACATAGCAGTTGACAGCAGTAATCTTTGTCCAGAGTAGAAGTGAAAGGGGGTATGGCTTACCATTTCCATCACTGTCCTGGAAATTACGTGAAAATTTTCCAACTTTTCCGGGAAAATTTCTTTCAGTTTTGAAGTCTGAGCTTCACCAATTGCTTACCTTTTCTGCCTGCATGTACTATTCATGGTGATCAATTCCTTTTTGCACTACTACTTTCTCACAGAACATATTAACAATTCAGATGCCTTTACATCATTCCTTAGAATTTACTTCAGGTACTGCTTTTTAGGTAGTATGGATAAGTTTTAAGGTCTGATACTAATATCAACAAGTGTAGGGTCCTTCTCCATACGAAACTATCACAAATATGCGGAAATGATAGTGAAAACCAGTCCATTGGTCTTTTACACGCAGATTTTATTTGGAAAACCTTAAATAGAAAAACAGATTTTACATTAAAAAAAAAAACTTCACAGAAAAGCTATAAACAAAGGAGAAATTCACTGTAATGTCAAATAGTACAAGAAGGGGCTTCTAAGGTTTCGCTCTTTAATCTGCATTCCTTAAAACCTTAAAGGATATTGTTATTTATAAAGAAATTTGAGTAGCAAGAAATATACTCCAATTAGATTTTTTTTTTTACTTTTTAATGAAATACTAATATAAGAATTATAGTCGTGCTCGAACTGAATGTCCAATAAGATTCATACCACAGGGGCTTCACCACCACATCTCGGTCTTCAGCCCGCGAGCCTCCGCATCCGCGACAGTTCTTAATTTTATTTTTCACTAATTGGTTTGCATCATAAACTTTTTAAACTAACTAAATCGAAATTCGGGTCTCAAATATTAGAAACTTATTTGAATATTTTAGCATTCCACTTTCCGGGTTATTATCAAGATAATATCTGGTTTTTTATTGTCAAAATGGCTCCAAAGTCAAATGAAAAAGTTGTAACACTGGTGAATAGATGAGTTAATGCAGCTGAGTAATATAATAAGAAAAAAACTTTAATATGGAGCACTCTTAGTTTTAGGGGTTAGGGTTTAGGGGTTTATGTTATAAAATTTAAAATTTAAGGCTAGTGTTTAGAATTTATGATATAAGATTTAAGGTTTCAGGGTTAAGTTTAGGAATTTAAGATTTGGGTTTTATAGTGTAAATATGCAGACTTGTGTAAAATTAGTTTTACACAGCCAGTGTGTCAAAAATTTACCCATATAATAATGATGTTGTTTGGTAAATAGCTGTTTGAGTTAAAATTAGAGGTTTGAGCTAAAATTAGAGGTTTGACCGGTCAAATCCGCTAATTTGGATGTTTGGTGAATAGCGGATTGAAATAGTGGATTGGGATGAAACCTCTAATTTTGAAAAAAGCTGCTAATAGGAGCTTTTTCAAATTAGAGGTTTTGACTAAAGACTCGTTTACCCTTAACAATTATAAAAAAACTTCAAATAACCTAAACTTAACATTTTTATTTTAATTTTTCACCATCTCGTATTTACATTGTGACAGTTGTAACTAATATTTTTTGTTTTTCTTTTTTATTCTCATATATTTATATTTGAATTTGAATTTGAATTTAATAATTAATTAAATTATATTAAAAATAATTATATAAATAATAAGTTAATATCTGGATATTTCAAATATGATTAATAATGTTATATTAAATAAATTATTTTTATAAATCATGAGATGTGGTGTGGTGGTTGCGCATCTCATCCCTTAATCATGAGGTTAGTAGTTTGATTCCTACCAATGAGAATGGAGTACATTTTATGATCATCCGTTTACCTCTTAGTGAGAGCACCCGCGGTGAGGGGATCAGTCACTGCTATCTGTTGCTAAACAAGGCCAATATATTTTTGTTAAGAATTTATAAGCGGAAAAGTAAAAATGATGAGATTAACATACAATAAATAACATAAACACTAGGAACGAGATTTAATATGGTTCAACTTACTTATTTTCATGAAACAATAATTCACTTTTACTGTAGATATTACAAAAAATATAAATACATAAAAACTAAATGGGAATCGGCTGCCTCCAAACTATGCCCCTTTTAGTGTCTTACTTTAAAAAAGTGGGTTTAGGTTTAAGGTTAGAATTTAGGAAATTAGGGGTATGGTATATTTTTTTAGGACATAAAGTTTAGGGTTTAAGATGTGAAATTTAGAGTTTTTTAATAGGACATAATTAGAGGCATGTGATTTTTGTTCATAAAAATCAATATATCCTAAAATCCTTTGTATAAATCCAAAAACTTAAATCAATATCCCTAGGAAACTATCTATGCAACATAACCATGCATTGATCACAAAGAAATATTATATTTCTTTAACATAAATCTTTCATATAATTCTATTTAATTTCAATAAAATCAAATTTACTCATAAATTAGAATTTGAGTGAATGCGTAATAATTTTGATAAAAAAGAAAAAATCAACACCCTACAGCTAGCAGATTATTAGAACAACGCTCTCTTCCAGGAATTTTTTTCTCTCAGAATTGTCTTGTGTTTGCAACCATTGCTATCATATTTTCAATCGACCATAGGTGTATTTTCATGTCAGCTCCGGTAGAAGACACATGCATCAGTCGAAATTGATCACGGTGGTGATGTTTGTCTCCAGTCCCTTTTGAGTTAGTTCGTAATTTGTAGACAAAATCAGCAAATGTCCATGGAAATTAGCTGTGGAAGTCAGTTGTTGTCTGTCTGTATGTAAACCTTTTTAATATTTTTTTACTTTCAATCGAATTAGAGTAGCTTCAAAGTTGTTTAATTGACCCCTCAAATGTTGGTGCCCCAAACCATAAATAAATAATCAAAGGCCAAAGTTTGATCACTTGCTTGTCATCTTTCTCGAGTTAGGTCGAGGGGCTGCCTGTGGATGTAATTATTGTTTGAAAATGAAATATTATATATAAAAAAGGTTGACATTATGTGGTCACCATCTTTTTTATGATTAGAAGAATGTACCTGGAAGCTATGACCACGGTTTTCCCGGTTGGCTTTGTTTATCTACAGTGGAGATAGTTGGAACTTGGATGATTCCAACACCAACGGCCATATATTATATTAAAGTTCTACTGTTTTGTGCCTATTTTTATTTAATATATTAGTGTGATTATATAGTACTATTTGTTTATATTTTTTTTGACTAAAGATGGCAATCGGGTTGATTTTTTGTTCGGGTTACTTTAGATTTAGGTTCGATTCAAGTTGGATTCGGAATTCATTTGTGTCTATGTTATTTCAGGTCGAGTCAGGTATCGGATCGGGCCAATATTAGCTCGGTTGATTTTTGAGTCAGGTCATATCAGATTGGTTAAACTTTCGGGTCAGGTCAATATCAAATTCGTTGCTTCTTCGGGTCGAGTCAATATCGGATCGGACGGTGTGTTAAATTATGAAGATGATCTTTTAAAGGAGAAAAGGATTGATATTAAACCATTAGACTATTACTTAAGGTTGTTAATTAGTAATATAATATAAAATGAGAATAAAATATACATATTCGAGCAAATTAAATTCGGGTTGCTTTCAATTGAAGTTGATTTTCGGTTCGGGTTTATTTTCGTTTCAACTAAAATTCGGTTTGCTTCGAGTTCGAGTCAAGTTCAAACCATCATGTTCGGGTCCATATTGGGTCTCATGTCATGTAGATCGGTTTGAGTCTCGGGTCAAATTTACCAAATTTATTTTTGACTATTTGATAATCCGCATACACCTTACGCACACAAGTGCACGAACTCAGATCTTTTAAGATAAAGATCATCCACTTTTCACTGAAGTGACCGGTAAGATTCTTTGAATTTGAATCCTAAATTACAACGATAAATGTTAAAATATAACACAATCTCAAAGTACATAAAAGATGTCCAGGTTTTAGATAATTATTAAGGTTGAATGGGCTCTTTCTTTTGATCATGTGCCTGAAACTAACACATGAATCATCAGCCTTTGCTTGTTCGGCACCCAACCACGCACGATGATGCCTTACCCTAAAGTTCTTAGCTTCGGTATTTAACAATCCACCTTTTCTCCCCTCATAAACATCACAAGGTGGCCCAACCTCAATGCCAATTATTCTCATCATTATAAATAGAATATTTCGTACCAAGTATTGTATGGCTTTTTCATAGAAAAAACTTCAGATTATTATTAGTTTAAGAAAAATATTTTTTCTCAATTTATTAATATAATTTTATAAATATTTGTTATACTCGTAATGATCTCTGTTATAATCCCTTCACATTAAGTCTTTTCGTTTACTAAATTATTCAGAGATGACCTTCCGAAACTACTCATCTGACCATGACCAATAGACACCCGCTAAGGGAGCCTTCAGAGTCAGATGCACCAAATACTTTTCGATCAACCTCATCCCAAAGCTATAATGATTTCGATAAACCATACGTCAAGTCCACTGACCCATCAGTTAATCTTACCAACTACAAGCAAGGCTATTATGTCCTATCCATAATATCTTACAAGAACTAGACTTGACACCGTCGTCAGACCTCCCCAATATAATAATAATAATAATAATAATAATAATAATAATAAAGGTCCATCAGACCCCATTTCTCTCCTTCTTTGTAGCACCCTCTTCCCGGCCCGGTAGAGAACCAGGTCGAAAAGTGTTACCGAAAACTTATTTGGAGTTCAGAATCTTATTCGGAATGTCTTATTAATCTCTTTTAAGACCTATTGAACTAAATTATTAATAGCTTACTCAATTTGGGGTTAATTTTAAACTTTTTTCGAAATTAGGGACTAAATCTTAAATTTTACAAATTAAGGGTCTTCATCAGATATTTTTTACAAATCTTCAATTAATCTCATCAATTATTATCCTGTGAGATTTCATCATCAACGAAGGTCATTTACCTATCCGATTAGGCCATTTAAAGTTTAGTGACCAATTTGTAACTATTTAAAACTGTGGTTTAAGCCTTTTAACAAAATTAACTAACACCGTACCGATACACTTAAGGTCGTATTGGTACGCTAAGTCAAATTTCTCAATTCCAGATTCAAGGGTAACAAGCCCGTATCGATATATCTAAGCTTGTATCGATACGCGTTGACCAAGGTTGACCCGTTTCGGTATAGCCTAAGGCTGTATCGATACAATTTATTTCCCAGACCTTGCTGCCCAAGTCCGTATCAATACACCCCCTTGCATATTGATACGCTCTGTTTCTCCAAGTCCAAATATACAAGGCCGTATCGATACAGCTTGACCCTTATCGATACGTCCGTCTTGTAATAATAGATTTTATCTGGTTTTTATTCGAATTAACAGATCGAACGATGTCCAAACTTTACCAAATCTTACCAGCAGTATTTAAACACCAAAACCTACTAGCATGTCAATTTTTAGGTCCATTTGAATCTGTTTACTATCTTTTTACCTTTTAGTGCCTTTTAGCCCAATTTAATTAGTTTCTTAAATTTACAACCACACCATATTCCATTTTAGTACTTAGACACTTTCGGGCCATTACATACATTTTAAAATAGACCAATATAACATGTCTAAGCCCTATGCCACCTCACTAGGAGTTCAAACAAAACATAAGCATACATGTAATTGGCGGAAGCGACTTGCAACTTCAACAACACGATCGAGGCTCAGATTGCTTCAAGGTCCTGAAATGCATGAGACACACGAATTTTAGGCTTACATAGCCTAGTGAGGTAGTTATAACAAATGCAATATCATTTCATCAATGGCATGAATGACGTGTAACATGCTTGTATAACCTTTAAATAAATCATTAATCATATATAGATCATTCTCAAGCCAAATGTCATATTTTCATAAATCAAATGCAAACCATAAACACATATCATTTCCTTGGACATAACAACCAATGGATACGCGGATTCTCCTATACACCAATTCATATCTAAAGTAGGCATTAGCTTTGAGCTGTAGCTCCAAAATCCCTTACTTAGTGAGCTCAAATAACCATATAGCATGCCAATTGTATCCAATGTCCACAAGTGTCCAAGGTTACACATATCATCATAAAACTCACCTTTGTGCTCACATGCCATATCATATCGGATTGCAAATTGAGCTTTAGCTCCAATAACGTATCATAACAATTCTCATGAATGTCAATACTAGCATTAAACATTTTTCACATAAAACGTACGACAAATGATTCATAAGACATCGAAATGCATCAAAAGTATTGGAATGACCTTACCATACTTACCACACGAAGTTCGCACTTGCAAGCTCTACTTGAGCCAACTAAACGATGACATATCATAGACACAAATCAAATGCAATCGGGATGGCACCTAGCTAATCCCATGATACAACTACACTCACCTAGTACTCAGAGACTTCAAGGTTCTCGAATAGCGGTCCCTTACCGTTGGAAGAGCTCGAAATAGCCGATAATGAAGATGGCTTGTCTTCCACCACTTGAGCTAGTTCAAAAATTAGGGAATTCCATTAGAATCGAAACTAATGATTCATAAACGTTTTTCAAGCTTACCAAAGCTCGTAGACAACATTGAAACCAAGAAATTGGTTTTCTAACATATGGGCTCAACTTGAACCCTCAAGACTTAAATCTTTAAATTAAACTCTAAGGGTTGATGGAATCATGAAATTGATATATGGGTTTTACTTACCGATTCACAAGCTTTCAATTGGCGTATTGAAATAAAACAAAGGTCAAAGATTAGATCGATGTGCTTGTTTGAGCTTAGGAAGGAAGATGACAATGGAGGTGTGTGCTTGGTTTTCTTCAATCAAATGTTCAGTTTGGTTTCGGGAGATTCAAAAACAAATGGGGAGACTTTTTCCTATCCATTTTAAGAAATGCCCAAGCCATAATTATTTCCCCACCTCACCTTTAGCCAATGGGAAGCTTTCCCTTAGCAAAGGGTTTGCTTAACCCATTAATTAATATATTTTCTCAATCCTTTCAAACTTTGGACAATTGATGGTCAATTATCATCCTTTTCAAATCATTCTCACGTGGGAGGGTGGCAAGCAAGTAGGTGAGTTATCCCTTTATTTCAAATCTTTTCAATTTGGCCACTAAATTGATTTGGATAGGAACCCGTATAGATACACCTTATGGCCGTATCGATACGGCTAGACTGAATTGGGTAAGTTAGTTAAAAACAATTAGGTCGTATCGATACAGGTCCAACGGTATCGATACGCCTTACCCAGATTCAGCATTTTCAAAGAAACCCCTAACTTCCATTCTTTACAAAAGGTCCCACAACTTCAATTAAGCTCAAATAACTTTCATTACTTCAAAATTGGGTATAAGATCGGGCAATTACATCATTTGGGCATAATCGACACAAAATTTCCGATCGCTAAAACCTAATTCTGACTAGACCTGTTTTTGGGGTGTGACATTCTTCTTCATCTTCATCTTCATCATCTCGATAGATCGTGGCTCTTCGCCCTAACCTCTTTTGGTGAACCGCTTGAAAGTCTACGATCACCATCATTTTCTGATCAATAACAATATTAATATAAGAGTAAATTTTGAATAATAAAACATGTTTTTGGCAAATTAAAAACATAAATAATTATTGAACCCAAAGAATGGTTTTAATGGAGAATGAATATTGTTCTTCTTAAGAGATTTGAGTTCAAACATTTTTTTTATAAAATGTACATAAAATTATTAAAGGTTAAAAAATAACATATATACCTATAAAATCAAATTAAAAATGTTAAAAATATATGAAATATGGTTTTTTTAGATCACGTGGTAAGTGTTTCAACTATAAAAAATCAAGAGATAACACAATGCTAAAATTCAATAGCAAGTATTTAATAATCTCTAATAATTTGGTGGTTGTTATGAATATCTTTATTTATGGTGGATATCCATATATTAAATGAGACTTTAATGTACTTTATTATTAGGGCTTAATGCCCATTGAAATTAGGGTTTCATCTTATGCCTATAAATATAGTGTTTGAAGAAAGCATTGTACACAACCCTACTTTGAGAATATAATACAAGTCTCTCTCTCTTTCTCTCATCTTGTTCTTGTTCATCTATTTTATTCTTGCTCTTTACTTTATTCACAACACGTTATCAGCACGAGACTCTAATCAACTGAAGTCTTCATTGTTCGAATCCAAAAGAAGTTACTGGAAAGAATTCGATTATAAGATGAACCAAAGATAAGGTTTTTTTTCCTTATTTTTTTAGTTATAGATTGTCTTTCTCTTTATATATATATTTTTTGTTATTGATTGTATTTCTCTTTATATATTTTAATTTATTTTTTGAAAGGCATGAAAGCATGTTTGATTGTATTTGAATTTTGAGCATTGGGTAAAGATGAGTTTGTGACTCCTCGCAAATCAAAAGACGATTGACAGAGATGATCCGACCGCGTTTGGTTTGTATTGATATTATGGTATACTTCTTAAAATATCACTTATTACTATTATCATATGATAAGAATACATACAAAATTATTCTACCATATATTTCGATATAGCGATTGATTAATCATTCTTATATTAAGGTTAGTACATTCTAATATCATTAAACCTTAATTTTATTCGGCATGACATGATTTCTCCCAATAATAATAAGAAATTGTTTTTGTTATTATTATTATTATTATTTACTTACTTTAATACGAAAGAATTCGTTAAACATTGGAGAGAATGAGTTGTTTATACATTAAACAATATAAAATCATTATAATGATTATATTTATTTACGTTAGTGGAGGTTAGTAATTGCATCGATTAACCATTCTTACTTATACATCCTCATAGTTGTTTATTTGTTTAAGAATGACAATTATTCTTATAATGATTATATTTATGTTATTTTATTGATTAAAGTTGGTATTTTAACCATATTTTGAGTTTTACATGATGGCTTGGAAAGAGATATGTCATAAAGAAATTATGAGAAGCTATCTTGGTCATTTATATTTCCAATGTCCTCAAGAGGAAAATTTAATATCGGTAAACTCTATTTTTATTTTTATTCTTTAAATTACGACTTTAAAGTGTAATAAATTATAGTGCTTTATGATCTACAAGAAGACTGTTATAAATTATGGTGATTTATGTTCTTTGTTCTGTTGGTTTAATCCAAGTATATTGGCTGGACTTCCCGTTCTGTGAGGCTATTGGTCTCAAAGAAGATTTCTAAAATACCTTGTGAACTGGTTTAACAATGTCACGTACGAGGACTAAATCTTTGGAATAATCTGCTCAAAATAAGGCATGAGCCATTATACTTCTTCGCCGTCACCTCTATGAGGGTTGAAATCTGAATATTTAACGGTGAAAGATCCTCTTATTCCTTGGAATAATCTAAAGGAACGATATGACCATCAAAAAACTGTTATTCTACCTAAAGCTCAATATGGTTGGTTGCATCTAAGATTGCAAGATTTTAAATCAGTAAGCGGATATAACTATGCTATGTTTTGAATTACTTCACAATTGAAGTTGTGTGGTCAAAATATTACTGATAAGGATATGTTAGAAAAAAATATACTCCACTTTTCACACAAATAATGTTGTCCTCAAACACAATATCGTGAAAAATATTTTAAATGCCCATTGGCTCCACTCCATTCCCCGAAGTGAATGTGAGATTTTATAATGAAAAAAATAAATGCCACATTATTAGTTGTGGTCATGGTCAACGCTATGGACATAAACATTATGGTTATTTTGAGAATAATTATACCCACCACAAGTGGAACAATAAAGATGCAAATAGTGCAAAATATCATTCCAAGAAAGAGGAATCTATGTGTCATAGATATGGCAACTTAAATCATTAACTTTGTATTTGCCGAACGCCGAAGCATTATGGACATTTATCCACAATCATGAATGATAAAGGAAAGAAAATATAAATAAATTTTGTTTATGGAAAAAATAATTATGGTGTTTTTTGTCCAATTCAATTAGATATTGTTGATTTCCTCATAACCCTTGAAGGGAATAATTCGCCATTTATTTTATTTCCCTTATAACCTCTAAAGGGAATAATTGATCCTTTATTTATTTTGTTTTATGTTAATTTGTTTTTTTATTATTTATTTATGTTAATTTACTTTATGTTAATTTCTTTTACATATTATTTATTTACGCTTTATGTTTATTTATCCTTTGAAGAATATGATTACTTTCAAAATAAAATATGCAATGAATTGTGGCGATTTATACTTAGCAGACAGTGCAAGTACTAATATTATACTTAAGCATAATAACTATTTTTCCATTTAAATTCAAGGGGAAAATGTGAGTACTATATCTCTAAGTATTATAATATCAATGCTCCGGAAGAGTAATAAGTTATTGTGACATTATCTTTGACAGATAATTGATTTGATATGTGCTATATTTAATATTTTTCATTCCCTGAAGTAAATAGTACAAAACAAATATTTTTCATTCATCGAAGTGAATGGAACAAAGCACATATTGAAAGGTGCATAATTATACATATTTTCTCATTTAAAATGCAAGGGGATAATGCGAGTACTATATCCGAAAGTACTAATAGTCTCCGGAAGAGCAAATATGTTATTGCCAAATGGAACTCTATTCCATATTCACAATGTGTTATACTCGCCAAAATCGCAAGAGACTTATTGAATTTTAAAGCATATTCACATAAATGAATATCATATTGTGACTATTAGTCAAGAGGATGCTGACTATCTCCATATTACGAGTATAAACCAAGGCAATAAGAAAATCTTGACAAAATTACATGAACTGTCATCCGGATTGTACTACGCAAGAATTAATACAAAATTGAAGCTCACGCTATTGTAAACCAGAAGTTTACTGATAACTTTATTATTTGGCATGACCGGTTAGGCCATTCTGGTTCAATTATGATGCGAAAATTTATTGAAACTTCATGTGGTCATTGATTAAAGAACTAAAAGATTCTTCGAAATAATATTTCTTTTATGTGATGCTTTCTCTCAAGGTAAACTAATTATTCAACCATCATCGGTTAAGATAGATTGTGAATCTGTTAATTTTTTGAGCGGATACAGGGTGATATATGTGTGGGCCCATACACCTTTCTTATAGATCATATAGATATTTTACGGTTTTAATCGATACATCGACTAGATGATCACATGTATCCTTGTTATCAACCTGCAACTTGGCGTTTGCGAGGTTACTTGCTTAGTTGATAAAATTATGAGCACAATTTCCAGATTACCCTATAAAGACAATTCGTCTTGATAATGCGGGTGACATGCCATTTTATATGCAACATCACTAATTCGCATCAAGCCAACAAATTATCATAAGTTATCCCCATTACATATAGTTTTTGGTCTGGAACCAAATAGTTCTCATCTTAGAATTTTTGAGTGTACAATATATGTTCTAATTGCTCCACCACAACGCACAAAGATAAGTCCTCAAGGAGGTTGGGAATATATTTCGAATTTGAATCCCCTTCGATAATTAAATATCTCGAGCTTCATATGGGGAATTTATTTACAGCTCGATTTGCTGACAATCATTTTAATGAGTCGGTTTTTCCAATATTAGAGGGAGAAAATAAATAGCTAGAAAAAGAAATAAGTTGGAATGAATTATCATTATCTCAGTTTGATTCACGTATTCAACAATGTGAACTAT
The DNA here is from genome assembly GCA_019671005.1 of Hibiscus mutabilis. NCBI lineage: Eukaryota > Viridiplantae > Streptophyta > Magnoliopsida > Malvales > Malvaceae > Hibiscus > Hibiscus mutabilis. Next base: position 2,950,253 of record CM033756.1, read on the forward strand.
AAGTTCAAAGGATAATTCATTTAGCAAATCAATTGCCAGATGATTTTGCTAACTCTAAAAGAACGACTAAGTTACATATACCAGCTATGAATGCTCTGATTAAATTTGATGTCCTATAAGGACAAACTCTAGTTGCTAATGAGTCTAACTTACGCCTGTAGTGTGGTATACAAGTAGGTTCCAAAGATAAAAATCCTCAAAAAATAAAAGGAGCTATATTTTATGATGGTCTGGTCGATGAATCAACGTATTATGAAAATCTCTAGAAGAGATTAAAAGGTCTCCAACAGAGACATTGACATGACTCAAGTACCTGATAATAAAGAAATCTCAATAAATTATGTCATGTTTGTAATAAGTGGAACCGAAATCAAATCGACGTCGATAATACATTTGCATGCAATATAACACTAGAGATTTTGATATGGATCATGAACCATTGTTAATTGGACAATGTAAACAAAGAAATTACTGGCCAAAAAATGGAAAGAAAAAATTGAGGCGAAACTAAAATCTCTTTCGAAAATATAAGTATTTGGGCTTATAGTCCATACATCAGAATGTGTAAAGCTCATGGATATAAATGAGTCTTTGTGAGAAATAGAAATGAAAAAGGGGAAACCGTGATATATAAAGCTCGCTTGGTTGCACAAGGATTCTCACAAAGACATGAAATCAATTATGAGGAAACATATTCCTCGGTGGTGGATGCAACTACTTTTAGATTTTTTTATTAGTCTGACAATAAAAGAAAGACTTAGTTTCCGCCTAATAGATGTTGTTACATCATATTTGTATGAGCCTCTTGATAATAACATTTACATGAAACTTCCGGAAGGATTTAGACTGCAGAAGCAGTTAACTCAAGTTCTCGAGAACATTATTCAATAAAATTGAACTTACCTATTTATGAAAATTGGGTGCATATTGTATAATTGCCTTAACGAATACTTATTAGCGGAAGGCTATAAGAATGATTCCATTTCCCCGAGCATTTTTTTATTAAGAGGTTTAGCTCTAGATTTGTCGTCGTCGTTGTTGTTGTTGTGTATGATGATGATTTGAATATTGTTGAGACTCGTGAAGAGATCTCCTTAACAATTGAATCCTTGTGCATCAATCGACATACATAGAAAAATGTTTAAAGAGACTTTACATGCATAACGTATATTCGTTGATCACCCTTATGGTTTCTAGGTCTCTTAATGTAAACAAAGATCTATTCTGCCCTCGAGAAAAATGTGATGTTATTCTTGGGCTAAAAGCACCATATATATATATTAATTGATCTGGAAGCATCATATCTTAGTTGGTCCAGAAATACTATCTAAGTGCTACGAGACCATTACCTTTAGATATTTCAAAACTCGATGTCTTTCCAGACATGTAAATAATTGTTATGCATGAGGCAAAGCCGAAATATGTATTTGGCTAAACATATCTAGAAGATATGTGAATTGCTTTCACAAGATAAGATGCAAGCTATCTTGTGCAGAGATAATGCAAAATTTATATTTCAAGGTGGATACATCAATTGTGACAAAACGAAACATATTTCTTCAAAGTTTCGTCCCTCATGATCTTCAGAAAAATAGTATTCGATAAATCCTTTCAAGCAGTAATTTGTAAGATATATTCACTAGTGCATAGTCTACGTCAACATTTGAAGATTATATTCAAGATTGAATTATGAAGATTCAAAGATCTTATGTGATATTTTCATGAGGGGGAGTAAATATGCGCTGCACTTTTTTTCCCTTAACCGAGATTTTGTCCCAATGGGTTTTCTTGGTAAGGTTTTTAATGAGGCAACATGTTATGCGTATCAAAGATGTGTGTACTCTTTTTCCTTTACTAAGAATTTTTTTCCCACAGGGTTTTTACCTTAGTAAGGTTTTAACGAGGCACATTATCTTCATAGATATCAAAGGGGGAGTGTTATGAATATCTTTATTTATGGTGGATATCCATATATTAAATGAGACTTTAATGTACTTTATTAATAGAGCTTAATACCCATTGAAATTAGGGTTTCCATCTTATGCCTATAAATATAGTGTTTGGAAAAAGCATTGTACACAATCCTACTTTGAGAATATAATACAAGTCTCTCTCATTCTCACATCTTGTTCTTGTTCATCTATTTTATTGTTTATTCACAACAGTGGTAGCATAGGACATTTTATCTCTAATAATTATTCATGCGTTTGCACCTCAAAAACATATATGATTTTATGTCCCTTTTCTTTTATATCTAAGGAAAAGCATATTGAAAAACTTGTATTATTATTTAAAAGGTGTATTACGATTTACAAAATATGAGCGAATGTTTATGCAAAAAAATATATAAACGAATGTATTGTTAAAGGGTTAAAAATACATAATATATATTATTTTGTAATCACTTTAAGACTATTAAAAAATACGAGATAATGTAAAAATATAACATAATAAATCTTTCATAAAAACAATTATTTACCTCAAACACGTCCATTAACTAAAAAACAATTGAACAAATAAAATATGGTGTTCAATTGAACTGATGGAATTATAATATTTTAGAAAAAAATCATAAATTATTATTTAATCTAAAAGAATAAGACATTATATAAAAATATATATTTTTATTCAACAATGTTATAATAATAGTCAACAAATGTTGGAGTAAGTGGTTAAGCCTTCCGTTAACATCTTGTTGGCCTCTTTAGGTCATGGGTTCATTATATTTTTCCCTTTCCTTTGGTTGTAGGCACTTTTTAAAAAATAATGTTACGATAATATTCTTAAGACAAATGTTGGATTCGAACTAACACAAGGTGAGTAACAAATGAGAATCAATAACCACTAGACAAATTAATAGATCTCATGAAAATACAAATTTTTTTGCTCCAAAATACTATAAGATGTTCAATTAAAAACTCAATTAATAACCAACAGGGTTAATCCAAATGGTAAGTAACTTGGTATCGCTTAAATAAATCTCGAGTTCGAGGTCTTATGTATGTAGAAAATTCCTACTAAAAAACTTATACATCGAAGTCAAGTGTGTAACATAAGTCAATTTAAATTAATCGTGATAAAACCTTAAAAATCGGTAACAAAAAAAACTCAATTCATAAGTAGTCTATCTCATTTAAAAAATTGGCAATAAATCTCGGGGGAAAAAATATGTACTCCTAATTTGATTTCCTTTTCATTTATAATCATTTCTATTTATATCTCAATAATTTATTATTGATAATCTGTTCGTACTGTCTTTTAAGGCATATGCCAATTATAATATCCCTTATTATAGGCAACAATGGTAGCACAAAATATTGAACCAATTCCATATATATTCAATATCAATGGCATCCGAATTTAAAAGGCATATTGATTTACACTCATGATTTTTGAATTCAAATTATTTTTGAATTATTTAGTTCGAGTTTATTTTAAGTGTGCATCAATTCAAACTTGAATTATTTTAAATTCAGATCATTCGTGTTTGAAGTTTTGATTTTCTAATAAAATTATTGTAGAGTCAAGTCATTTAAAATTTTGATTATTTTGAATTTCAATTGAATAGATTTAAATCACTATATTTTATGATTGAATCAAGCTTAATTATCTAAATTCAAATTGATAAGATGACATTTTCAAATTCAGATCGAAATTCACACATCTACGATCTGCTTACATCCAATGCAATATTTCATTGATCATATAGCTGAATAAATTATTGCACGCAAATCAATTATAAAAGATTATAGTTCAATTATATATATAGGTCTTGTTTGGTAATTAACGGGTAGCTGATAGCGGATTAAATTAGCTGATAGAATTAGCTGATTTGACTAACAGATTACATTAGCTGATTGTATATAAGTGTTTGGTAAAATTAATTGATAGCTGATAGTTGTTTAATTATTTGAACAAGCAAAATGACATATAAAGATATTATTATATTTATTACTTATTTGAATAATTTATCAGTTATTAATATTTTTTATCTATTAATATTAATTGGATTATGAAATTTAATTTTTTTAATATCATTATTAATCATATATGAAGGATGTATATATTTTTTTTATTTGTGAAAATTTTTAGTAAAATTTTAATAATTATTAAATTTAAATGTATATATAAATCTATAAATTAATTTCTTATTTTCAATAAGATCATACTTGCCGATAAAAAAATTAATTTCTTATTTAAGAAATTATTTTTTAAATTTTATTAGTTATTTAAATTTATTTTATTTAGAAAAAATTATAATTATCTACAAGTATTTTATTTAAATATCTAACTGAAAAAGGTTTTAAAATGAGTTTTTTTCAAAATGAAATGTTTCACTCCAATCCGCTATTACAATTCACTACTTATCAAATATTTAAATTAACGAATCTAACTGATTAAACCTCTAAAAATATTGTAAACCTCTAATTTTAACTCAAAAAGTCATAATATCGATTTTTTATATTTAAACCCCTTGGATACCTTGTGGTAGTCTTATTGTAAGCGCACTTTCTGTCGATTCCGTAGTCCCATTAGCCAACCAATCTCCACGTGGCAGAACTTAATGGTATCTGACGTGGAACATTACCAAACACTTTTTTGTATTAAAAAAATTTAAGGCTTAATAGACAAATAGGTGCTCAAACTATGTATTTTTTCAGTTAGGTATCCAAATTATTTTTTGGGTTAAATATAGTTCTAAAGTTTTATTTCGTGTCCTATTTAAGGGTTGCCTTTAATTTTCACCGTTAAAGAACACGTGTCATCTCTTGAAAATTATAAAAGTTATATTATAAATAAATAAAATTAATAAAACAAAATAAAAATACATCCTGAAATTTTTAAATATTCTCAAAATAGTCCTCAAATCCCTAAGCCCCAAATTCGACCACTCCCGCTGACGTTGGCCGCGTTGTCAGTGATGGAATGAAGCATCTTCCCCTCGCCGAACAACCTACACGCGGCTTGTCACCCCTACTGCCGTCGTTCGTCCCGAATCGTTTGAAAGAACCATTCGACAAATTCGACGATTCGCACTACATCGGTCGATTTCCGGCGACGGGGTGGTAGGGGAAATGGTCGTGATAGTCTGGCGATCGATGTGGTGGGCCAAATTGAGATTTAAGTTTTGGGGAGTTAGAGATTTTGAAATTTGGGTTTATGTTTGTGAAACCTGTAAAACTTAGAGAATTTCTAAAAATTAAGTAATTTTAATTTATTTTTAATATAATTTTAGAAATTTTCAAGAGATGACACGTTTCCTTTAACAATTAGAATTAACGAAGAACTTTAAATACGTCACATAATGAAATTTTAGGATCTTATTTGGCCCGGAAAATCATTTAGATACCTAACTAGAAAAAAGATATAATTTAAGCACCTATTTGACGGTTAAGCCAAAATTTAAAAGTAAATAAACTACGTAAACAAAATAAAATTCTAGATTGCTATTGGCTCGCACCGTGTAGCTTTTAAGGGTACCCTGGACTCCGCCGTACCTTATAATCTCAGATAACGGCAGTCAACGTCGAAACCCGCTCCCGCCTCGGAGGAAAAAGGAAAAAAATAAACCCAAAGTAACGGACAAAAAATCGTTAATCGTTGGGGAACCACCGTCCCTAATGGTAGCTGAAGCGGCGGTCTCACGCTACGTTTCGATTTCGAACTCCGAAAGCGAATTTATCTTTTTTATTTATATAAAATATAAATTAAATTTAAAAAAAACGCTTTTTGACAAGGACACGCCTAAGCTCACTGGCCTGGAAATTATTTATTTTATTTTATTATTCTAGAAACATTAGAGAAAGAGAGAGAAGAAAACCCGCCTCGCAACCTAAAGCAAAACTAGCTTTTTTTAGTTTTATTCTCATTGCTTAGCTCTGGCTTCGATTATATATTTATTTATATCGAAATTACGGGAGAAATCGAAAATTCAATCACCCATTATTCCGTGAGTTTTAACCTCGCTCAATTCGTGTGGAGTGAATGCGGTATTTTTTTCAAGGTATATTTACAACATACGTTTCCAATTTTTGGTATCGTTTTTATATTGTTATTTATTGATGCATTAATACTGTAATTGAAGGTTTTTTTAATCTTTTTATTGTGTTTGTTTGATCTTCATTTTGGATCTGACGCCATTTCATTTCGGTTTTTTGCTTTGCCTTCTTCTGACC